>JBBPBX010006488.1:0-55803 GCA_038048925.1 Garcialebias charrua | reverse complement strand
GTTTTCGACTAGAGAGTTTGGCAAACAACCACTAATTATAATCCTCAGTTCTCTTTCTGAACTACAGGCAGAAAGCTGAACTATTCTGAGGTTTTTGAAGTTACCAGTCATTTCATCGCAGGGTGTAGAGGTGTTTCAGAAATGTTTGCCATCGGCTGCAAGGTTTAATTAGGCCCGAAGCAGCGAAGCGCTGCAAGGACCTATTGTAATTGTAGTGTTTATTATTTTTTTTATTTTTCTTCCCCCCAAAGAAGTGGCCTTTTGGAGGCTTTATCATATACGAAAACTCACCAAATTTGGCGGGCTCGTCAGGACTGGTGAAAAATTACGTATTTTGGGGGCGTGGCAAAAATCGCCACAGAAACGGCTCAAGAGCGCCCCCTAGAAATTTTCAAAATACCCTCCGCATTGACCTTAGTTTGACGTAGAATCATGAAATTTGGTACACTTGTCCAACTCACCAAGATGCACAGAAAACCCTCTGGCACCAATGTTGTACAATAAATGGTAAGGCGGCCATTTTGGAACGATGACCAAATTTTCACCCCTTTTTGGCCGTTTACAGCCTCCGCATTTGAACGAACTCCTCCTATGAATTTCGCTCGATTTGGTTCAAACTTGGCCAGTTTCTTCATAAGGCACGGGGGAACAAACGATATCAAAATTGTGCGTTTTCATGAATGCTGAAGGGGCGGGGCCAGACGTCAAAGTTGGACATCTCGCCATGAAAAACGAAACGCTTACAGCTCTTACACGAAAAAAGTCTAATACATCAAACCTTCAGTTATTGACCCACATCCGGTCCCCCGCAAAACTGTATGGTCAAATCATGACATCACTTAAGCCACGCCCCCTGACAACAGGAAGTGTAAAGTTTTACGTTGAACGGTCCATATCGGACCCCTGTTACCTAATCAGCGTGGCATTGTGTCCAGTGACCGAAGACATGTTGGTGTAACAAGCATTCCAATACTGTTCGTTTTTGGTGGAGCATGTGGGCGTGGCGACGTGGCGAAGTAAGACATAACGCCATCACCATACGTTTGGTTCTAAAATCCACAGATTTGATCCGAGGAGTACCAAAATCAGTATGATCGATCATTGCCCACCCCTTGAACAGGTGTTTATGCTAATTAGCAAATCGCTACAGAAACGGCTCAAGAGCGCCCCCTAGAAATATTCAAAATACCCTCTGCATTGACCTTAGTTTGACGTAGAATCATGAAATTTGGTACACTTGTCCAACTCACCAAGATGCACAGAAAACCCTCTGGCACCAATGTTGTACGATAAATGGTAAGGCGGCCATTTTGGAACGATGACCAAATTTTCACCCCTTTTTGGCCGTTTACAGCCTCTGCATTTCAACGAACTCCTCCTAGGGATTTCGCTCGATTTGATTCAAACTTGGCCAGTTTCTTTATAAGGCACGGGGGAACAAATGTTATCAAAACTGTGCGTTTTCATGCATGCTGAAGGGGCGGGGCCAGACCTCAAAGTTGGACATCTCGCCATGAAAAACGAAACGCTTACAGCTCTTACACGAAAACTGTCTAATACATCAAACCTTCAGTGATTGACCCACATCCGGTCCCCTGCAAAACTGTATGGTCAAATCATGACATCACTTAAGCCACGCCCCCTGACAACAGGAAGTGTAAAGTTTTACGTTGAACGGTCCATATCGGATCCCTGTTACCTAATCAGCGTGACATTGTATCCAGTCACCGAAGACATGTTGGTGTAACAAGCTTTCCAGCACTGTTCGTTTTGGGTGGAGCAAGTGGGCGTGGTGACGTGGCGAAGTAAGACGTAACGCCGTCACCATACGTTTGGTTCTAAACTCCACAGATTTGATCTGAGGAGTACCAAAATCATTATGATCGATCATTACCCACCCCTTGAACAGGTGTTTATGCTAATTAGCAAATAGCCTCCATAGCGCCCCCTAGATTATTCAAACTGTTGTATCTCAGTGATACATCATCCGATCTGAACCAGATTTATTGTGCATCATCAGTGAGCCCTTGTGGACACATTGATATGGTGGGCTAACATTTGACTCAAGTGCGCCCCCTACATTATTTCTATAGTTATATCTCAGTGATACATCATCCGATCTGAACCAGATTTATTGTGCATCATCAGTGAGCCCTTGTGGACACATTGATATGGTGGGCTAACATTTGACTCAAGTGCGCCCCCTACATTATTTCTATAGTTATATCTCAGTGATACATCATCCGATCTGAACCAGATTTATTGTGCATCATCAGTGAGCCCTTGTGGACACATTGATATGGTGGGCTAACATATGACTCCAGAGCGCCCCCTAGATTATTCAAACTGTTATATCTCAGTGATACATCATCCGATCTGAACCAGATTTATTGTGCATCATCAGTGAGCCCTTGTGGACACATTGATATGGTGGGCTAACATTTGACTCAAGTGCGCCCCCTACATTACTTCTATAGTTATATCTCAGTGATACATCATCCGATCTGAACCAGATTTATTGTGCATCATCAGTGAGCCCTTGTGGACACATTGATATGGTGGGCTAACATTTGACTCAAGTGCGCCCCCTACATTATTTCTATAGTTATATCTCAGTGATACATCATCCGATCTGAACCAAATTTATTGTGAATAATCAGTGAGCCCTTGTGGACACATTGATAATGTGGTTTAACATATAACTCCATAGCGCCCCCTAGATTATTCAAACTGTTATATCTCAGTGAGACATCATCCGATCTGAACCAGATTTATTGTGTATCATCAGTGAGACCTTGTGGACACATTGATATTGTGGTTTAACATGTGACTCCAGAGCGCCCCCTAGATTATTCAAACTGTTATATCTCAGTGAGACATCATCCGATCTGAACCAGATTTATTGTGCGTGTGCACCCCTGGTGCGGAGTAGACACGAGAGACTTCGAAATGGCGACCGAGCGGACGAGCTGGAGCTCGCGCGGTCGCCTCAATAAGGTCCGAGCGGCGCTAAGCTGCTTCGGGCCTCAACGCCGCTTGCGGCTTTAATTAAGTATTGTTGTTGGCTATCAAATTAACTAACTCCATCAACTCAACTGAATATATATGGATTTAAAAAAGTTTTTTTTTTTCTTTTACTTGGACGAATAAAATCCAGGATAAACAAGAGGGGAAAAACAAGTCTTTTTTTTTTTTTTTTTGTCATTCACAGGAGAAATTAGATGTTACTGTGATGGCCCACACTGCGTCGCTACTGGATACATGTGCAAATCAGAACTGAACACCTGCTTTACCAAGGTCCTCGACCCACTCAGCCTGAACTCTCCCCTCACACACGGGTGTTTATACCCTGTCACCAGCGCTGCAAATGTGTGTAGCAGCAGACAAAGGCCTGCAGACACACTGCGCGGGACCCCGACGCTCGAGTGCTGCCACGATGACATGTGCAACTACAGGGGCCTGCATGACCTGGCACACAGCAGGGATTCGACAGGTGAGGAATACATACTGGCTGATGCATTTTTAAAATGAGAAAATGGTTCCTTTCAGTTTTGTGTGGATTTACAAGCTGAGCTGAAGGGGCCAAGTTCCAGCCATCCATTATCTTTTACCCGCTTCCTCCATTTTGGGTCACGGGAGTCGCCGGTACCCATGTCCAGAAATCACTGTGCGAGTGGCGGGGGACACTCTGGACGGGTCACAAGTCCATCACAGGGACACACGGAGACAAACGAGACAAACGACCATTCACTCTCTCACTCTCACCTATAGGGACAATTTAGAGTTCCCAATCAGCCTAACATGCATGTTTTTGGTCTGTGAGAGGAAACTGGAGTACCCGGAGAAAACTTACACATGCACGGAGAGAACATGCAAACTCCACCCAGAAGGGCCCCCAGACCCGCATTTGAACCAGGAACCTGCTCGCTGAGAGGCAGCAGCTCTACCAGTTGTACCAGCACCGTGCTGCCCAGGGCCAAGTTTAACCCTTTAACGTGTATTTTTACAAGCTTATTGGAACATTTGTTACCATAATTCTTGGACTACAGAACGCACCTGTCTCTAAGCTGCTCTTACTAAATTTAAGATAAATCATAATTTTGTACATAAATAAGACGCTCTGTTTATTAAGCTGCAGGTATCCACCGTTCATCATCAGAATTAGGGCTGAACGATTTTGGAAAATAATCTAATTGCAATTTTTTTTCTATAAATTGCAATTGCGATTTAAAACGCGATTTTTTTTAAAATATCTTAAGTATTTTTCAACAAACAGAAGCAATAAATCAATCTGTTTTATAATAAACAATGTCAGATTGATTTAAAGCAGAGATTACAATAAAGCAAACAAATCTATGCCTTTTCACCATTTCTATTTTTCTTGTTTCATGAACATAATGGTAAACATGTTAAGTGAACTTCATAACTACTGTCTGAACTTCACATGATAGTTAATAAATAAATATAAAAAATTTGATATAAAAAAATTACTGTTTGAAGTTCAAACAGTTGGGTCAGTGATCCCTGTCGGCTGATACTTTGCTTACCGTACTTGAAGTTGAAACACTGGTTGTTGTTATTCTAGCCATGCATCCATCGTAAATGTCTTTGTGGTGTTTTCTTTAAAGTGTTGATAAAGATTTGTGTCACGTGACCAGTCAAATTGCAGCCTTCGCGATTAGAAAATCTCATTTTATCATATTGCGATATTATTGCAAATGTAATTAATTGTTCAGCCCTAATCAGAATCTGTGCCCAGCTCTAGGCATTATGTGCAGCTCTTTTGTTTCATAGACTTTGTTCTGGTGATCGTTGTAAGTCTTCAAGATGCTTCCCTGTCTGACTCATGGTTAAAACCATTCGACCTACAAAATGAACACAAGAAATATCTATCTAAATGATCTATAAGCTGACATCACAGTAAAAAAAGTCTCATTTTAAAATGATGACAGAAACAGATACTGTATTTATTTTATGGCTTTTATTTATTTATTCAAAACCATTGAAGTCTTCATCTTCTGTGTCACTGGCAAAGAGTTCTGCCAGCGACTGATGAATGGGGTTCAGCGCTGCTTCATCTTCCTCACCGGGGCTGTCAGAGTCCTCCCCCTCCTCCTCCTCCTCCTCCCCCACCTCAGCTCCTGCTGCTCCACCTGCTTCAGCTGAAGGCCCAATCTTAGCCTTCTTCAAGATTATCACATAAAAACTACAGTATTTTGTTTGATGTGTCTTAATTAATAAATGAACATTATTTTGGACTGGCTGCCAAATTGTTTGGAAGGACTTTTGACAAGATTATATTATATTTTGTGTCTTTCATCATTTATCTTTAAAGATAAACACATAAAAAATATTTTTATTAGCTGACATTACAGTAAAAAACGTGTCTCAGTTTAAAATGATGACAGAAACAGATACTGTATTTATTTTATGGTTTTTATTTATTTATTCAAAACCATTGAAGTCTTCATCTTCTGTGTCACTGCACCATTTTTGGACCAGGCAGATGTCAACAGTGTAGGTACTGTAAAGGGTTTCTTAGCGCCCATAGCGGCCGAAACTGGTACTGCACCATTTTTGGAGTTTTTGACCAAAGTCAAATTATGACCAAAATGTTGGAAAAATCGGCGTATAAGTCGCACCGGCCTATAAGTCGCAGGGCTTAGAAATGTAGGCAAAAAGGTGCAAAAAGGTGCGACTTATACGCCGGAGAATACGGTAAGCATAATCACTGGACAGAACAGTGCCAAACATGTACGTAACCAAAATTATTTATAAATTATATCCTGGTCAATTTCTTCCAGAAGTCTTAACAAGGTCATGTGACCGGAAGTTACAAATAGTACTGGTAAAATACAGTAAATATTCATTAAACAACTACCATTGATATTTATTGTTAAACACTTTTAGTAACCGCTGCTGATTTTAAAACTTTCTAAATAAATTTGACGTGATTTCTATTCAGCAGAGCTCATATGAGGAGGAAGGGGATATATATATATATATATATATATATATATATATTTTTTTTTTTTTCTTTCCATAAATTAATAACAAAAATATATTTTTGAGTCAAAGTTTTGTCACACAGCCACATTTATTAGCAACTGTACAAAATAAATGCTTAAAAAATAAACTATTTACATATATTAGTTAATTTTTTTAGACATCAATTTACAAATATTAAATAATCTCTTCAGCTGTGGCTGAGAGGTTGTCCTCTAATGGGAGCGTTGGGGGTTCGATTCCACCAGCAGTCACATGCTGAAGTGTTCCTGAGTGAGACACTGAACCCTTCATTACCTCTGATGTGTGTCCCATCGGTGTATGAATGTGATTTAAAGCGCTGATTATTCTTTGTAGAGCTCTAGTAGAGGGAATGAATGGGTAAATTACTGCACAAATTGTGTAGTAAAGAGCTTTGAGTGTCTTAATAAGATAGAAAGGCTTTACAGGTACAGGCTATTCAGCTGCACCGCCTTCACGTTAGTAAGCGTGCGTGAACTGCGGTAAAGTGAGCCTCCACTTGGAACCTTGAAGCTGCAGCTCCAACAGACCTGTCTCCTTCCTTAAAGCAAACCACGGTTCGTAGCTCATTTAGCTGTGCTGTGCCTTTTAGTGGAACAGAGAGACGTAGCACGACATTAATAAATCGGCAGCTTTGTCATATAGTTAAGATACGGTCTGTGCTGGTCCCATCTCAGCTGCTAAGGACTGTATCTTTAGCGATATGATAAAGCTGCCAATTTATTAATGTCGCCACCTCTCTATTCCTGTAAAAGGCACAGCATGGCTAAATGAGCACTGAACCGTGGTTTGCTTTAAGGAAGGAGACAGGTCTGTCGGAGCTGGTAGCTTCACACACGCTCAGCTGCTCGTGTTTACTGCTGCTAAACGTCTCTCCTCCTACACGCCCACCTCCTAGTGCTGGACAATAACTAGATAACGATATATCTCGCAATATACTTTTGTTCAAAAACCATGATATGAATTTTAAGCATATTTTCGATATTTCGATAGGATTACAGCGTTTCACTGACGCTTTTCTTTTTCTGTTCGGGTTGTAGCGGCTGCTTCAGTTTCAACACGGACAGAAAAAGCTGTGACACAAAAACGTAAGTGCGTGGTGACGTAGAAGTTACGCAGCACTCCACTCCACCAGCAGGCGTTAGCGGTAGCAGGCTAAGCTAATCTCCAATGCGCGTTCAGTTTTCGCTTCAAAACGAGTTTCCATGACCATAAGAATGTGACTGAACAAAGTTTCACAAGCGAAGAGAAAGAGATGACATCACTGATAAGAGGAAAGACAAATTTGTGGATGTGGAAGTGGTTCGGCTTTCTAAGATCTGTTAAACTGCAGGTTTCTTCTGCAGCGAGGTACTACTCGGTCTCTTTATGCTGCAAAACGTGACGGAGAGTTGTTCTAACTAGCGGTGGTAACATCTACCGTAACTTGTTTAACCTGAAGAGTTTCTACTCGATAGAATAAAATGAGAGTCAGAAGATGAAGCACAATAAAGTTTGAGCCAACGTGTCCCTGAAACTACGACGTACTGAAACAAACACCCCCCAGCGCTGCATGTTTTTTTTAAATTCAAAATAAAACAAATTTCATCAGTAATAAAAACACTGAATGAAAAGGTGCATAAAGAAGAAAATCCATCCATTTTCGTCCACTTATCCGGGGTCGGGTCGCGGGGGGTAGCAGCCTAAGTAGGGAGGCCCAGACTTCCCTCTCCCCAGCCACATGGAGCAGCTCCTCTGGGGGAATCCCAAGGCGTTCCCAGGCCAGCCGAGAAACATAGTCCCTCCAGCGTGTCCTGGGTCTTCCTCTGGGCCTCCTCCCGGTGGGACATGCCCGGAACACCTCACCAGGGAGGCGTCCAGGAGGCATCCTAACCAGATGCCCGAGCCACCTCAACTGGCTCCTCTCGATGTGGAGAAGCAGCGGCTCTACTCCGAGTCCCTCCCGGATGACTGAGCTTCTCACCCTATCTCTAAGGGAGAGTCCAGACACCCTGCGGAGAAAACTCATTTCAGCCGCTTGTATCCGAGATCTCGTTCTTTCGGTCACAACCCAAAGCTCATGACCATAGATGAGGGTGGGAACGTAGATCGATTGGTAAATTGAGAGCTTTGTCTCGACGCAGCTCTCTCTTCACCAGAGGCGGTCCGTCGTATGAGCGACTGGGGCTGTAGCCCTGGGTGCTGTCCAGCAGGGGGCGGCATAACACAGCATAACACCCCCCTCCCCACCCGCTGGGGTTACTTGCCCGCTGGCGCCCACATCGCTGAAGACATCGCGTTGGAAAGAAACAGATTATTACTGCAAATTATTGAAGTTTGAAGATGGAAAGGAAAAGGTCAAAGCCATCAGGTGCACAGTTTAGGAAAAAGAGAAAAGAAGAAGAGGAGAAACGAGCAAAAAATAAAGGTAAGAAGAGCTGCTGTGTTTCACTTTCAGTTTCGTTTCTTGTTGCGTGAAATGCTAGGCTGTAGGCTAGCTTGCGGATGCTAACTGGTTAGCTGCTTAGGACGACATATTTTGTTAACAGAGGAAAATATTACAGCATGGAAAGGTAATAATAATCTTTAAGATGGATCCCTCTCACGTCCCAGTTTGTACTGAGTGATGGACTGAGCAGATTTATAGATTTTCGCACGGTTTGCTTTGTTAGAAATGGCAGAGACTGTGTTATGATACAGAACAGTTAGAAAAATAAGTAGAATTATTCATTCTGTGATGTTGCTTGAAGGTTATCATTGGTTGAACAAACTGTGAAATAAGGGGCAGATATAATAAGATTTCATCTTCTTTCTGCTCCCTTCATTTTATCCTACTTGTATTCTTGTATCTGATGAAACTGTCTTGTATTGTTCTTTTAAAATGAATGAATAAACATCAAATCAAATCAAAACCCTGGCTGTCACACACAAAAATCTGTGCTTTTATAATGAAGTACTGTACTTTGATTAATGCTCCTAAACAAACACAGACTTATAGCTCATTATTAAATACGTTTTCTATTTTAATTAAAATACTGTTTGATTGCTTATTTAAATTTATACTGTATCATGCAGTCAATCCTCCTGAGCTTTCTGTGTACACCAACAATAAGTTCTCCTTCTATGAATTTCATAAATTGGAAATATACTGTATGTAGGCTTCGTTTAAAAAAAGGGCTTAGTGGTTTTTGTCATTTGCTATGTCAGTTTAACAGTGCCTTAATCACATTAGTTGAGAAAAACTATGTTAGCAACAAAAGGTTTTATAGTCTACTAAAATAACCACCATGAGGGACATAATTATGACTGTTTCATGATGACATAATTGATGGTGTATGTTGTTATGTTTGGTATTCTGATGCAAATTCAGGGTCACTTCTGAAATATTTTGGACCACCCACTGCCACAGGCCAGGATGAAGAGCCATCCACTTCTTCAACTGAACAGCTATCTTCAGCAATGGACTTGGAGCCTCAGGAACAGGAACCATCCTCCTCCTCACCCACAAATGTGTCTCCACATACGTTGTTGGATCCTGAGGACAAAGACCCATCTACATCAACATCCTCCCAGGAGTCTTCAGGTGGGTGTTTGTGTGTGAGAGGGGAGGAGGGCCATTTTGACAAGTTTTTTTAATTACATTTTGCCATTATAGAAATGTCTGGAGCTGAACTCCCACCAAGTCCTCCTGCTGATGATGAGCACGTGTCTGCTGATCCTGCTGACTGGCCTTCAGTTCTGACTGACAAAATGTGCACACTGTTAGTTTGCAGAGGACCAAGTCAAGTAAGAGCTGACTTTGTTTTTCCAAAGAACGAGGATGATGGTAGAAGTTGCCACCACCAGTATTTTTGGAAGACATTAGTTAGTGGTGAAAAGATGCTTAGAAGCTGGTTGGTGTATTCTGAAAAAAACAACAGCCTTTTCTGCTTCTGTTGCAAGTTGTTTTCAAAAACAAAAAGGAATACAAGCCTAACAAATTCAGGACTCACAGACTGGAAACATGCAAGTTCTCTGCTCACCTCACATGACACTAGCCCAGAACACCAAAATTCACTGAAAGCATGGAAAGAGTTGGCAGTGAGGATGAAAAAAGGGGAAACAATTGATAAAAAACAGATGGCACTTTTAGAGGCTGAGAGAGTAAGGTGGAGAGCTGTGCTGATACGTCTCACTGCTATAATACAGTCTCTAGCAGTTAGAAATTTGCCACTTAGGGGACACACAGAAGAATTGTTTTCTCCATCAAATGGCAATTTTCTGAAAGAGGTTGAACTTATGGCAAAATTTGACCCTATAATGAAAGAACACCTGAACCGTGTCGAGAAAGGGACTTTTAGTAACCACAGCTACCTAGGTCACCGCATACAAAATGAATTGATCGGTTTGTTAAGCAGCAAAACAATTTCAACAATTGTTAGTGACATTAAACAGGCAAAGTTTTTTTCAATAATTCTTGATTGCACTCCAGATATCAGCCACACCGAACAGTTGTCTGTTATGATTAGAATTCTTTCATTGCAAGATAAGCCTCAAATAAAGGAGCATTTCATGGGGTTTTTGGAGGCAGAAAAGTCGACAGGGGAGCATTTAGCCTCCTTGATTCTGAACAAACTAGAAGAGCTCAAAATTTCCTTTGAGGACTGCAGAGGTCAGTCCTATGACAATGGGGCCAACATGAGAGGAAAAAGTAAGGGAGTTCAAGCTAGGCTTCTTCAGGTCAACCCCAGAGCTCTTTTTGTTCCTTGTGGGGCTCATACACTAAATTTGGTTGTGGCAGATGCTGCAAAAGGATCCATTGATGCCACAAGCTATTTTGGTTTTTTGCAAAAACTTTACACATTGTTTTCAGCCTCCACACAGAGATGGGCCATACTGAAGAAACATGTGAACATTACTCTGAAGATGTGGGCAGAAACAAGGTGGGAGAGTAAAATAAACTCTGTCGAGCCCCTGAGGTTTCAAGCTGGTGCAGTGAGAGAGGCCTTGATTGAAGTCAGAGACAACACCAATGACTCTGTCATAAAGATTGAGGCCCAAACTTTATCTGAGGAGGTAGGATCCTACCGTTTCAGTATTTGTTCAGTGGTGTGGTATGACATCCTCAGTCAGATCAAACATGTAAGCAAGCTGATGCAGTCTCCTGACATGCATCTTAATGTAGCTGTCAATCTACTCAAAAAGACAGAGAGAGGTCTGCATAACTACAGGGCAACAGGATTTGCATCTGCACAAGTGTCAGCTAAGGACATTTGTGAGAACATGAATGTGGCTGCTGTTCTCAAGCAGAAAAGGCTGAGATCCACAAAGTGCCACTTTTCATATGAATGTGTAGATGAGCCTTTTACTGATCCTCTAAAGAAGCTGGAGGTGATGTTTTTTAATGTAGTTGTTGATGCTGCACTGTCTGCGATTCAGGAAAGATTTGCCACATTGGAAAAAGTGGGAGATTATTTTGGGGTGCTCACAAACTTTCCAAATCTTTCAGACGAAGACCTCACAGAACAATGCAATGCCCTCAGTACAACACTGCACTTTAAGGGGAACTCAGACTTGGATGGCAGAGAGCTTGTAAGGGAGCTCAGGAACTTGCCTGATTTGCCATCAAAGTCTGTGACTGCTCTTGAGCTTCTAAACTTTGTCCATGAAAGTGACCTCTCAGAAATTTATCCAAATTTGTGGACTGCTCTGAGAATTGCAGTTACCATTCCTGTCACAGTGGCTGGAGCAGAAAGAAGCTTTTCAAAGTTGAAAATAATAAAAACATATCTGAGGTCAACTATGTCTCAGGAACGCCTCAGTGGTCTGGCAGTCATCAGTATCAACCATGCAGTTGCTGAGCAGATTTCACATGATGAGATTATTGATGACTTTGCATCCAGGAAGGCAAGGAGGATCAATATTTAGGTGACAGCATTTCTAATTACAGTATGTTTTGTGTTTTTGCTTGGGGGGGGGGGGGCGCCGTTGGGGTTGCTCGCCCGGGGCGCCAAATAGGCTAGGACCGCCTCTGCTCTTCACCACGACAGACCGGTACAGCGCCCGCTTCACTGCGGACGTTGCACCTATCCGCCTATCGATCTCACGCTCCAGTTTTCCCTCATTTGTGAACAAGACCCCGAGATACTTAAACTCCTCCACTTGGGGCAGGACCTCATCCCCGACCCGGAGAGGGCATGCTACCCTTTTCCGGCTCAAGACCATGGCCTCGGATTTGGAGGAACTGATCCTCATCCCGGCCGTATCACACTCGGCTGCAAACCGCTCCAGCGAAAGCTGTAGATCACGATCTGATGAAGCCAATAGGACCATATCATCTGCAAAAAACAGAGAAGCGATTCTAAGGCCACCAAAACGGATCCTCTCAACACCTTGGCTGCGCCTAGAAATTCTGTCCATAAAAGTTATGAACAGAATCGGTGACAAAGGGCAACCTTGGCGGAGTCCAACTCTCACTGGAAACGAGCCTGACTTACTGCCGGCAATGCGGACCAAGCTCTGACACCGGTCGTACAGGGACCTAACAGCCCATATCAATGGGCCTGGTACCCCATACTCCCGGAGTACCCCCCACAGAACCCCCAGAGGGACGCGGTCGAATGCCTTTTCCAAGTCCACAAAGCACATGTAAACTGGTTGGGCAAACTCCCACGCGCCCTCCAGGACCCTGTTGAGGGTGTAGAGCTGGTCCAGTGTTCCACGACCAGCACGAAAACCACATTGCTCCTCCTGAATCCGAGGTTCGACTATCCGACGGACCCTCCTCTCCAGAACCCCTGAATAGACCTTACCAGGGAGGCTTAAGAGTGTGATCCCCCTATAGTTGGAACACACCCTACGGTCCCCCTTTTTGAATAGGGGAACCACCACCCCAGTCTGCCAATCCAAGGGAACTGCCCCCGATGTCCACGCGATATTGCAGAGTCGCGTAAGCCAACACAACCCCACAACATCCAGAGCCCTAAGGAACTCAGGGCGAATCTCATCCACCCCCGGAGCCCTGCCACCGCGGAGCTTTTTAACCACCTCGGTGACCTCAGCACCAGAGATTGGAGAGCCCGACCCAAAGTCCCCAGGCTCCGCTTCCTCAGTGGAAGACGTGCCAGTAGGATTGAGGAGGTCTTCGAAGTATTCCGCCCACCGACTCACAACATCCCGAGTTGAGGTCAACAGCACGCCATCCCCACCATAAATGGTGTTGGTCGCGTACCGCTTTCCCCCCCTGAGACGCCGGAAAGAAGAAAATAGTCTTATAATATCTGCCCCTTGTTTAAAAAATACAAAATAAATACAAACAACAACCTTCACTTGAACAATCTCCAAACTGAAAACAAAACGACTTCAGGTATCATTCATTCATTCATTCATTCAACTTTTATTTAGTCAGGTAAATCTCATTGAGCCTCGAGGGCTCGTTTACGAAAGCGACCTGCTACAAACTAAAGAATGATGAACAGCAATGATACAAATACATTGAACAATAAACAAAAGAAAAGTAGCAAAAACTAGCGAACATTATAAGGTAGATGTACAAAATCAAAAACAGGAACAAATCTGCATTGGTTTTTGCCAGGATTCCAACAGATTCTGAAAATCATTTAGAGAGGTCAGGGCCGAGAGCTTCAGATCTTTTTGTAAGATATTCCAGGAAGCAGGAGCAGAGTAGGAGAAGGCCCTTTTTCCAAGTTCAGTCCTCACTGACGGAACACTGCAGGTAATCATGTCCTGAGAGCGCACGCTGTAGCTGCACTCACGCAAAGACATGTAGGAGGAGATGTATGAGGGCAGCAGACCAAGAAGTGATTTAAAGATGAAAATGTACCAGTGGAAGAGTCTGCGTGAGGTTAATGATGTCCAGTTAACCAGTGAATACAGGGTGCAGTGGTGGGTACGATAATCACAGCCAGTTATGAATCTTAGTGCACCATGATAGACAACATCCAACATCCGCAGGGTGCTTGTAGGAGCATTCATGTAGAGAATGTCGCCGTAATCAATGGAGGGAAGGAAAGTCACAGATACAAGGCGTTTCCTAGCATTCAGTGTTAGACATGATTTATTTCTGAAAAAGAAACCCAGTTTTACTTTCAGTTTCTTCACTAGGTTTTCCACGTGGAGTTTAAAAGACCTGCACTATACCTTCCCAACAACTTTAATAATCTTTTAAAACATATAAATTGTTTTATAAATGTTTATGGTGATATAAAGTCAACTCCACAATCTTGTTCCCTGAATTACAACTCAGCTCATTCACACTAGTTCTAAATGAAGGTTTTACAAACCTTTACATTCTCTTCAGGTTATAATGACTCTCTTTTGGGGGTAATATTTTTACGAGTTTTATACATGAATTGTAAAATACGTACTATGTTCAACCAAATCATAACATTTTAATAATTTCAATTGATGAAATAATATATTTGTTGGGTGACCATAGCACTTCCTACTACCGGTAATAATCCTTATACCGTATTTTCTGGAATATAGGTCGCACCCGAATATAGGTTGCATTGTCCAATTATTGCCAAAGAATTGGAAGAATCCATATATATGATGTTCGTAAAAGAAATAATAAGTTATGTTATAGAACCATTTACATATATATGCAATTTATCTTTTTCAACAGGAATATTTCCAGATAACATGAAAGTAGCAAAGGTAATTCCTCTTTTTAAAAATGGTGATAAATGTGTATTCAATAATTATAGGCCAATATCCTTATTACCACAGTTCTCAAAAATTCTAGAAAAACTATTTGTGACCAGATTGGATCAATTTATTGATAAACAAAATATTTTAAGTAGCAGTCAATATGGGTTTAGAGAAAAAAACTCTACGTCAATGGCTCTCATGGATTTAATGGAACAAATAACTAATGCTGTCGATCATAAACAGTACTGTGTTAGTGTTTTTGTTGATCTAAAAAAAGCATTTGATACCATTGACCACACCATTCTCCTTGAAAAACTAAATAAATATGGTATTAGAGGACCAGCATTACAGTGGGTATCTAGCTATTTGAAGGACAGGAAACAGTTTGTGCAAATAAATGATGTTAGATCTGACCTCCGTGATATCACTTGTGGAGTTCCTCAGGGTTCTGTGCTTGGACCAAAGTTATTTATTTTATATGTGAATGACTTGGTAAATGTGTCAGGACTACTTAAATGTGTTCTTTTTGCCGATGACACCACATTTTTCTGTTCGGGTAATGACATAAAACAGATTTTGGATATGATGAAAACAGAATTTATAAAAATACAAACTTGGTTTAAATTAAACAAATTATCTTTGAATTTAGATAAAACTAATTACATGATATTCAGTAACAAAAAGAGAATTGTTGATGATGATCCATTTGAAATTGAAGATGTCCTCCCTTCACTGGCTACCGGTTCATCTTCGAATCCAATTCAAAATTCTCATGTATGTCTACAAATCGCTGAACAGTCTCGCCCCCGCCTATCTCTCGGATCTGATTCACCCATATGTCCCTCCACGTGCTTTGAGGTCAGAGGATCAGGTACTCTTAATAGTTCCAGAAACTCGCCTTAAGCGCAGGGGTGACAGGGCGTTCTCTGTAGCAGGCCCAAGACTCTGGAACGAGTTACCGCTGCTCATCAAACAGGCCCCCTCCCTCTCGGTTTTCAAATCCCGGTTAAAAACTCACTACTACTCCATCGCTTTCAATGCCAGCTGATTTGTATTGGATCGTTTGATTTATGATCTGCAATGTTTTTATGTTTTTCGTGTTGTACTTCATTGTCTGTGTTGCCTGTTGCGTGTTTGTTTGTCCAGCACTTTGGTGTGGACTTGTTCCTGTTTAAAGTGCTTTATAAATAAAATGGTATGGTATGGTATGGTATGGTATGGTATGGTTGTGATCTGTAAAGTGAGTGAAGTGAAGTTTCTGGGTGTTATCATTGATGACAAACTGACGTGGAAACATCATGTAAATTCCATTAAAAAAAATAGCTAGATCAATTGCAGTACTGTATAAAGTCAGGGATTTTTTAATTGATAAAGTTTTACATATGTTGTATAACACAATCATTGCTCCACATTTAATCTATTGTATTGAGGTTTGGGGAAAAGCGTGCAAAACTATTACAAAGCCTGTTTTTATTTTACAAAAGAGAGCTGTTAGAGTAATCACCAGAAAACATTTCAGTCACCCATCAAACACTTTGTTTCTTCAGCTAAACTTATTGAAATTCCAGGAATTGGTAGAATATAGTATTTTATCAGTTATGTATAGGGCTCATAATAACACATTACCTTTAAATATCCAAAGAAACTTTATAAAAAGACAAAGTTATTACAATCTCAAAGGGACAGAGATATTCATCAAACCACAATTCAGAACCAGCTTAAAGGGACGGTCTACCTCAATTCAGGGAGTTCGATTGTGGAATGCTCTGGAGAGTGATGTTAAAAATGAAAAATCAATGCATACATTTAAGAAAAAGGTCAAAAAGGACTTGCTCAAAAACTATATATGATGTAACCTTGCGTGTTTGTGTATTACACCTATGTTGTAATTATGATGTAGCTTAGTGCGTTTGTGTATTACAGTTAGAAAAATTAAGTAGAGTTAGTCATTTTGTGAAGCAGTTTGTGTATTACAGTTAGAAAAATTAAGTAGAATTACTCATTTTTGTGATGTATTTTGTGTATTACAGTTAGGAATATTAAGTAGAATTATTCATTTTGTGAACATCTTGATGTTGTGCCATCTTTTAGTTTGAGTATTACAGTTAGAAAAATTAAGTAGAATTATTCATTTTATGATCTAGTTTGTGTATTACAGTTAGGAAAATTAAGTTAAAAAAAATAATAAAAAAATAGGAAAATTAAGTAGAAAAAAAAAATTAAGTGTGATGTAGTTTGTGTATTAGTTAGAAAAATTGGGCCCTCATGCACGAACCATTCGTACGCACAGATTTGTGCTTATACTGTGCGTACGAGTGATTTAGGATCATTTGTGGCATCCAACAATGTTTTCGTATCCTAGGATTTTTCTCAGATACGAACAAAATTTACGAGTGGTCCGGACCTGTCGTATAATTTAGGAGCGTCAGTCTGCTGTCATCCAGACGGGATTTCTCCACTAATAACTTCATATTTCGTTATTTAGAAAATATTTTGGGTTTAAAATATTCACGCACCATAATTATTCTTGACAATAGGTTATTCTGTTTGAATTAGAATTATAATTTTAAGTTTAATTTGTCTGGTGTGTCGCGCAGGCTTCAGTGAGTCGTGCGCTCCCCTTGGTCATCAAAGCCGCTCCTCATATTAACACCCAGGTACATAAAATTCCCATACACCGCCGCAGAACAAGTACGAATTAAGACTGATCTTCATGCTATTGCTGGACTGCTGTGCAAACACCATCAGAGCAATAGATTATTATATCTGATCCGAAATATGACCTGCAGAATGTGGTTGCGCCCCGACCAGGAGGCGCCCTGATCAGGAGGCGCGCTGATCAGGAGGCGCGCTGATCAGGAGGCGCCCTGATCAGGAGGCGCCCTGATCAGGAGGCGCGCTGATCAGGAGGCGCGCTGATCAGGAGGCGCGCTGATCAGGAGGCGCCCTGATCAGGAGGCGCGCTGATCAGGAGGCGCGCTGATCAGGAGGCGCGCTGATCAGGAGGCGCGCTGATCAGGAGGCGCCCTGATCAGGAGGCGCGCTGATCAGGAGGCGCGCTGATCAGGAGGCGCGCTGATCAGGAGGCGCGCTGATCAGGAGGCGCGCTGATCAGGAGGCGCGCTGATCAGGAGGCGCGCTGATCAGGAGGCGCGCTGATCAGGAGGCGCGCTGATCAGGAGGCGCCCTGATCAGGAGGCGCCCTGATCAGGAGGCGCCCTGATCAGGAGGCGCGCTGATCAGGAGGCGCGCTGATCAGGAGGTGCGCGCATCATTTGTGTTGCATAACATGTTGGCATCTTGCAGCGTGGCATTTATTGTCCACCATCTCCTGACCACCTCCTGTCCGTGCTGCGGCGAGACGTTTAGCCATTTTCAGATCAAACCATTTATTCTTGATTTCTGATACTGTACGACCCACGGGAGACAAAACATATGCACTACAATATTAATATGATGTTAACTGTAGTTTCGAGACAATTTAAAATGCTTCTGTTGAAAAACACATCCGACACTTGCGGGGGGGTGGGGGGTAGCGGTGCCACTCTTCTGAATAAGTGAAACTATAATGTAACACAGTTCACTAAAATTAAAGGTATTTGACCATCCGACACTTGCGGGGGGGTGGGGGGGTAGCCACAGCGCCACTGAGAGCAGATCTCTGAACGCGTGAAGTTCCTCCTTTTACTTCGAGTTTGAATGAATGGACACTTCCTGCTGTCAGAAGGCAGGAAGCGTGGCCTTATATGGTGTTTTGAGGGGTGGAAATTATGTAAATTACATTCCCGCGAGCACGCGCAGGTGAGTAGAACAGGTGGGATCCATCAACTTTAAGCAGCCCGTTTACACGCTTTTCCTCATGATAGAAGACGTTGTTGGATCTGACGTGGCATGTTCGTACGAACGCTTCGTACGAACAAAAGTAGGAGGAATTTAGGATAAAAATACGAACATTTTCGTGCATGAGGGCCATTGTGTATTAGTTAGAAAAATTAAGTAGAATTATTCATTTTGTGATGTAGTTTGTGTATCACAGTTAGAAAATTAAGTAGAATTATGGGTGATGTAGTTTGTGTATTACAGTTAGAAAAATTAAGTAGAATTATTCATTTTGTGATCTAGTTTATGTATTACAGTTAGAAAAAAAGTAGAATTATTCATTCTGTGATGTTGCTTGAAGGTTATCATTGGTTGAACAAACTGTGAAATAAGGGGCAGATATAATAAGATTTCATCTTCTTTCTGCTCCCTTCATTTTATCCTACTTGTATTCTTGTATCTGATGAAACTGTCTTGTATTGTTCTTTTAAAATGAATGAATAAACATCAAATCAAATATATAGGTCGCACCTACGTCAAATTGTGGACCGTGTTTAGCTCTGCTGCAAATGTCTGCCACAGGAGCGCACAGCAAGGCTTTTAAGAAGATTAACACTTAAAAACAATTATTTGTTTGATAAAAATTATAGCAAATATGTGTCTGAGCTGAACTTTTCTTTAATAAATGAATAATTTTAGCAGGATAAACACCTAAAAAAATACATTTGTTAGCTGACATTAGGGCTGTGCGATATGACGATATATATCGTGGGGACGATAGAAACTTGTCTATCGTGCTACTTTCCTTCTATCGTCTCTTTCGTGATAAATAAGAATAAAAAAATAACGGTTGCAAAGAAGCTTCATATTGTGGTTTTGCGAGATGACGGCGCTGCTTTATGTTTGACGCACGCGCGGGTTTGCGACACATGCTTTACGTTGTTAAACTCGAGTTCAACAGAGACGCAGCCGGCATGAAGCCGGTGTCACCAGATATCTATGGGTGTCACAACATGGAGAAACAGCTGCGCAGGCAGCCCAAGAAGAAGAACTTTTACCAAAAAGAGGGGGAAGCTCACCTTGTTAGCTTCCATTATTTCGCTCCGCTGAAACTCGGAGACAAAATGGGTCCAGAGGACACGAAGTCCAACCGAGTCCGAACTCGGGTCCAGTTAACCAATACAAAACAGACCAGAGACACAACAGAACCGGAATCAAACGCAACGTTTTCTCTTTTCTGTTTCTTTGCCTTGTTTACTCCAGATTCCAGTCAGAGCAGATTTCTTCTTCGTGGGTTTTATTAGCAGCCGTTGTTTTACCGCCACCTGCAGGAAAAATTTGGACCCAAATAGGTCCAAAGTTGGACCAAAGTTTCTACTTTGGTCAGTGACTGAGCACCTGTCAGTGACTGAGCACCTGTCAGTGACTGAGCACCTGTCAGTGACTGAGCACCTGTCAGTGACTGAGCACCTGTCAGTGACTGAGCACCTGTCAGTGACTGAGCACCTGTCAGTGACTGAGCACCTGTCAGTGACTGAGCACCTGTCAGTGACTGAGCACCTGTGGAGGAAGTGGACGCGGGCACACCTTGGCTGCCGCTGCTCCTCGTACTTTTTGCTTTTTGAAACCTTTTTTATTACTTTCTGCTGTTTTTTTCACCGAGCCTTGTTGGACATTTCTACCTTTCTCGACTGCAGAGTGCGACAGGCGTAAGCCTGTGTACAGCACCTGTACAAGTGGACGCGGACATTTCTACCTTTCTTTGAACTTTTCTACCTTTCTTGAACGCAGAGTGCGGCAGGCGCAAGCCTGTGTACAGCACCTGTGTGGACATTTCTACCTTTCTTTGAACCTTTCTACCTTTCTGTGATTAAGTTTTGTGTTTTAATTAGTTAGTTTTAGAGCAACTGTCTTTTCTGACTGCGTTGTGGATCTGCAAACATTATAAGTTGCCGGTCAAAGCAGATGACCGCTTGTCCTGAGCCTGGGTCTGCTAAAGGTTTCTTCCTTCTAAAAGGGAGTTTTTCCTTTCCACTGATGCCATTGTGCTTGCTCAGGATGGGAGATCGTGGCGAAGCCAAGATTTGACTTGTTTGCTGGAGTCATTAGATAGTAAACTTTACTAGTCTAACCGGAATTTTAATATTAGTAGGGGCTGCTAGCTCCCGCTAGCTTCAACACGAATTTAGCTTCGAGTATCACGTAGCTGCACTTATTGTTCGCTTACCTGCTGCCTCTCTCAACTTCCTGTGTCCTCTGGACTGTTCTGGACTCTCTCCTGTACTCCTTCAAGGTAATGCTCGTTCGAGTTACATCTCTCTGCTTCTTGTATATCTTTCTCGGAGCCGTGGGCCTGCTGCTAGCGGCTAGCTCTGTGTTAGCCTCCTCCGGCTCGTGGATGTTGACCTATTCCGCTTCGCAGTTGTTTGAACTTAACAACTGCTCCATTCCTCCTTCTATTTCCACCATCAAACAACTGGGACTTCTGCGTAGACCTCGTTACATCCATAGAAGCTCTCGAAAGAAAACTGTTTTTTCTCAAGCGAACTCTGATTCGATTAGTGCTGTCTGGACTGAGAGACGTGTCGCACCTCGATGGCGTCATCAGAACGCTGCGTCTGTAGGCCTTTGTAGTCCTCTGCGCACGAAGTGGCGAGGAAAACGTGGAGTGGACTTCAGTCTGCTTAAACCGGTTCAAAAAGCTCCTATTCCAACTGGTATTAAATTAGAACTTTTCAATGTGCAGTCACTATCCAACAAGTCATGTTTAATTCATGATCACATTCTGGAGAAGGACTTGGACCTCATGTGTCTTACAGAGACGTGGCACCAACCAAACGTGTTCAGTTCTCTGAATGAAGCTTGTCCCTCTGGATACAGTTATCTGCAGAGAGCCCGCAGCACTGGCCGCGGTGGTGGTCTGGCTGTAATTTATCGCAGTAATTTAAAATTGTCTCATCTGTCTTCTCAGGACTTTTCCTCTTTTGAATGTCTGGCTTTCAGCTTCAAAGCCCCACTCCTGATGAATGTTATATTAATTTATAGACCTCCCAAACCGCATGTTTCATTTAACTCAGAGATGCATGACCTTCTCACTTTTTTCTGCACCTCCCCTGTGAAGACTATTTTTCTTGGCGACTTGAATATCCACGTGGACAATTCTTCTTCACCTCTGGCAACAGATTTTAAGTCTCTTCTGGACTCTCTTAATCTCACTCAACATGTTGACGCCCCTACGCACAGCAGGGGGCATACTCTGGATTTGGTGATTACAGACACTGTACTCATCAATAACTTATCTGTATATGACCTGGGTGTCTCAGACCATAGGGTCATCTCCCTGGAAGTGCCTTCATCTTCGCCTGCTTCAAATCCAAAACGACCCATCCAGTTCCGTGACCTTAAAAACATTTCCCCTGATGTTCTGTCTGCTGATCTTCACACCCTGACCGCTGTCAATCATCCTTCTGCAGATGACTCTGTGGATTACTACAACCAATCTCTTCGGGAGCTCCTGGACCTACACGCCCCCTTAAAGACAAGACTGGTGTCTTTCTCGCGCTCAGCTCCTTGGTACACTGATGAGCTGCGCAAGATGAAGGCAACTGGCCGTGCTATTGAGAGACGTGTAAAATCATCTGGTCTGTCTGTGCATAAGCAGGCATATAAAGAACATCAAAAAGCATACGCCTATTCTCTTAAAGAAGCACGCTCCAAATATTATTCTAACATCATCAACACCTGCCCTGGAAACTCCAAACAGCTCTTCTCCACAATCACTCGTCTGCTTAATCCCATTAAGCAAACTCTTGAGGACTCTGCTCAAAAATGTGACCTGTTTCTTTCATCTTTTAAAACCAAAGTTGACACTATCAGATCTCAGCTCCACAACCTCCCCGTTCTCAGTGTGCCACCCACCCGTCTGCATTCTGGGACCCTAAACAGCTTTGACGAAGTTGTTCAGAGTGAGGTGGAGGCCATCATCAAGAAAATGAAGCCTTCATCCTGCGCCCTGGATCCTTTCCCCTCTTCTCTCATAAAAACCAATCATTCTGCAATAGGCCCACTTATCACTCAAATAATAAATCAGTCTCTACAATCTGGTCATGTTCCACTGCCTCTAAAAACCGCCATCATTAGGCCTCTTCTGAAAAAATCTAATTTGGATCCCGACATTTTTTCTAATTACCGCCCAATTTCACACCTCCCTTTTCTGTCTAAAGTGCTGGAAAAAGCTGTTGCTGCTCAGCTGCAGGACCACCTACAACAACACTCCCTGTATGAGAAGTTCCAGTCTGGATTTAGGGCAGCTCACAGTACAGAGACTGCATTGCTGAGGGTTACCAATGATGTCCTCTTGGCTGCTGACACTGGCTCTCCCTCCATCCTTGTCCTCCTTGACCTCACTGCAGCCTTCGACACTGTGGACCATAATATCCTCCTCCACCGTCTTCATGTGGAGGTCGGTCTCTGCGACACAGTCCTGGACTGGTTCAAATCTTTCCTCTCCAATAGGCTGGAATGTGTTAGTCTTGGCAACGCCACGTCCCAGACAGTTTGTGTCTCCTGTGGTGTCCCTCAGGGGTCGGTTCTGGGGCCCCTGCTGTTTTCCCTTTACATGCTGCCTTTAGGTCAAATTATTAATCAGTTCAACATTTCTTTTCACTGTTATGCCGACGATACACAGACCATACCATACCATACCAGCTTTATTTATAGAGCACTTTAAACACCTACAGGACCAAAGTGCTGTACACACAACAAAACAATCACAATCAGGTAATAAAATAATTAAAATAAATAAAAGTCACATAATAAAAGTTGAGGAATCATACACTCAGATAAAACAAGCGACTAAAATTATTAAAAGTCAACATCGCAGATGGTGTCATAGGCCAGGGAGAAGAGATAGGTTTTAAGAAGAGATTTAAAAACAGACAGGGAAGAGGCCTTACAGGCCAGCTTTACATCAGGACTGGAGCATCCTCATCTTCCACCTTGTCATCTCCATCTTCACTCACTGCCCTCTCTGCCTGCCTGGAGGCAATTAGGGCATGGATGAATCAGAACTTTCTTCAATTAAACTGCTCCAAGACTGAGGCCATACTGATTGGCACCCCTCACCAGGTACAAACATCTCCTATAACAAGACTTTCCTTTTCTGGACAAGACATCCCCCTCTCCACCTCTGTTACTAATCTTGGAATAAAAATGGACTCCAATCTTACATTTGAAAATCACATTAAGCATCTGTTTAAAACTTGCTTCTTCCATCTTCGAAACATCTCCAGACTTCGCCCATCCCTAACTTTTTCCGATGCTGAGAAGCTCGTCCATGCTTTTGTCTCCTCCAGGCTCGACTACTGCAACTCCCTGTTTATTGGAATCCCTGGCAAAAACCTTCAGAAACTTCAATATATTCAAAACAGTGCAGCAAGGATCTTGTTGAGAGTTCGTAAATTTGAACATATTACGCCAATTCTCCATAACCTTCATTGGCTTCCTGTTGCCTACAGAATTCAGTACAAAACTGCTCTCATTACACATCAATGCTTACACGGAACTTCACCAGATTATCTGAAGGATATTCTCATTCCATACTCATCCACCCGTTCGCTGCGGTCACAGAACAGCAATCTCCTTCACATTCCGAGAACCAAATTAAGGACCATGGGAGACCGGGCTTTCAGTGTGGCTGCCCCCCGCCTGTGGAACT
This sequence comes from Garcialebias charrua, assembly GCA_038048925.1. Taxonomy (NCBI): domain Eukaryota; kingdom Metazoa; phylum Chordata; class Actinopteri; order Cyprinodontiformes; family Rivulidae; genus Garcialebias; species Garcialebias charrua. The sequence goes on along the minus strand of JBBPBX010006488.1, from coordinate 31,610 downwards.
CTCTTCCTGACTGTCTAAGAGCCCCACAGTCTGTGGTTGACTTTAAGAGCGACTTGAAGACCTTTCTTTTCGACCGAGCATACTCTACCTCCTCATGATTCTACTTTTGATCTTAGCTGATATTGTTATTGATTTTAAATGTTTTATTATTTGTTTTATTGTCTGTTTTATTGTCATTTAATTCTGTTGCTCCTTGTAGCACTTTGAGATTTTCATTAATGAAAAGTGCGTTATAAATTGAATTCATTATTATTATTATTATTACTTTGGTCCAAATTTCCTTGTTCTTTTTATTCACATTCTTATAATTGTAACTGTATCTGTAGTAAAATAAAAAATAAAATAAAAACTTTGGTCCAAATTTTTCCTGTACATACACACACACATCGGGTTGTATATATACAACACAATGTGTGTGTGTGTACAGGAAAAATTTGGACCAAAGTTTTTTTTATATCGTGATATATATCGTTATCGTGATATAAAAAAGTCCATATCGTGATATATGATTTTTTCCATATCGCCCAGCCCTAGCTGACATTATTGTGTCTCAGTTTAATTTTTGTTAATAAATGATTACAAAACAGCCTATTTTATAAAAAGCCTTAAATAGGTCGCACCTGAATATAGGTCGCAGGGCATGCAAACATGATAAAAAGCCGCAACCTATATTCTGGAAAATACGGGTACGGTAGCTCTTTTTTTGAAAAATAAAAATAGGGTTTGTAATAGTTTTGCATGATTTTCCCCAAACTTCAATACAATAGATTAAATATGGAACAATCATTACATTATACAATATATTCAAAACTTTGTCATTCAAAAACTATTTTACTTTATACAGTAATATAATTGATTTAGTTATTTTTATTCTTAAGTAATTTACATGATATTTCCATGTCAGCTTCTCATCAATAACAACACCCAAAAGTTTTCTTTAATTAACTCTATGAATTTCCATCCATCCATCCATCTTCTTCCGCTTGTCCGGGGTCGGGTCGCGGGGGTAGCAGCCTAAGTAGGGAGGCCCAGACTTCCCTCTCCCCAGCCACTTGGAGCAGTTCCTCCGGGGGAATCCCAAGGCGTTCCCAGGCCAGCCGAGAAACATAGTCCCTCCAGCGCGTCCTGGGTCTTCCTCTGGGTCTCCTCCCGGTGGGACGTGCCCGGAACACCTCACCAGGGAGGCGTCCAGGAGGCATCCTAACCAGATGCCCGAGCCACCTCAACTGGCTCCTCTCGATGTGGAGAAGCAACGGCTCTACTCCGAGTCCCTCCCGGATGACTGAGCTTCTCACCCTATCTCTATGAATTTCAACGCTTTAAATTTTAAAGTTGTTTAAAGTTAAAACTGTTATTATGGACACAGTTGAGAATTTTATGGCAAGAAAGTACATGCTCAATAATCCAGGTACCAAAGCCAATAATTCTCAGTCAGGTAATCTGGACAGCTTCTTTTTTATAGAAACTGGATGGAGGATGGAGGGTGAAATATTAATATAAAAAAGAAACCGTCCAGATGACTTGACTGAGAATTATTGGATTTGGTACCTGGATTATTGAGCATGAACTTTCTTGCCTTGAACCACTTTGGCTATGGCTCTCTGCCTGGGAGGAGTCGACGAGAGACAGGACGGTCCCCAGAAACTATCTTGGCTCCAACAAACTGGTTGGTCCACTTAAGGTGTTTACTGCTTGGTGGGGAAACAGTTTGCTGGGACTCCTCTGACTGATGATGCCCTCCGGATGGAGGGTGAAACATTTCTGTAAAAAATAAACTGTCCAGATGACCTGACTGAGAATTATTGGGTTGAGAGAATTTTATGTTTACAGTATTTGACGGTGATTTCCATTTTTTTGGAGGCTAAATAAAAATAAAAGGTGAACATTAATTTATTTGGATAGTTAATAGTTTTTCTGAGGCTTTTATATTGTTTATATCGATATTGAATTATATCGCTATCGACCGAAATTAAGAAATATATCGTGGTAAAAAATTTGGCCATATCGTCCAGCCCTACCACCTCCTGGAGAAGCGGGGAGGGGGAGCGAGGCTGAGGGCTGTGTGTTTGTGTTCGAGGGGAGGTGGGGGCGAGTGGGAGAAAAAAGACAGCAGGAGAATTTCCAAGTGTAAAACTATATTGTTTTATATCGAGATAGTCTCAACTTATATCGCAAAAAAAGTATATTGATATTTTTTAAATATCAAGATATTGCCCAGCTCTAATACTTTGTACAAGCAGATGTGGTTATTTATTAAGGGAAATACTTCATTAAATAGCCTGGTTGGGATGGGATCTAGAAGATATTAAAGACAGTGTAACAAATAATTAGGGTTTTTGGTGAGTAAAATGTTGCTATATTCCTAAATAATATTGCAGTTTTATCAGGTTATTTTTGATGCTTTTTTTATGCGTGTCGCAGCTGTACCTGTAGTAGAAGTTTTATAGGCATAAAATTGTTATTGAGGCTTGGATTGATTCAGACGGAGCACTACTGAAGGCCTAGGTGTGAAATGCACGGCCCGCCACTGCTTATATATATATATATATATATATATATATATATATATATACATATATATATATATATATATATATATATATATATATATATATATATATATATATATATAATGTATATATAATTTTATTTTATTTTTTATTATTATTATTATTTTTTTACAAAAATCGCAATACACGATATCCATCCATCCATTTTCGTCCGCTTATCCGGGGTCGGGTTGCGGGGGTAGCAGCCTAAGTAGGGAGGCCCAGACTTCCCTCTCCCCAGCCACTTGGAGCAGCTCCTCTGGGGGAATCCCAAGGCGTTCCCAGGCCAGCCGAGAAACATAGTCCCTCCAGCGTGTCCTGGGTCTTCCTCTGGGTCTCCTCCCGGTGGGACATGCCCGGAACACCTCACCAGGGAGGCGTCCAGGAGGCATCCTAACCAGATGCCCGAGCCACCTCAACTGGCTCCTCTCGATGTGGAGAAGCAGCGGCTCTACTCCGAGTCCCTCCCGGATGACTGAGCTTCTCACCCTATCTCTAAGGGAGAGTCCAGACACCCTGCGGAGAAAACTCATTTCAGCCGCTTGTATCCGAGATCTCGTTCTTTCGGTCACAACCCAAAGCTCATGACCATAGATGAGGGTGGGAACGTAGATCGATCGGTAAATTGAGAGCTTTGCCTTTCGACTCAGCTCTCTCTTCACCACGACAGACCGGTACAGCGCCCGCTTCACTGCGGATGCTGCACCTATCCGCCTATCGATCTCACGCTCCAGTTTTCCCTCATTCGTGAACAAGATCCCGAGATACTTAAACTCCTCCACTTGGGGCAGGACCTCCTCCCCGACCCGGAGAGGGCATGCTACCCTTTTCCGGCTCAAGACCATGGCCTCGGATTTGGAGGAACTGATCCTCATCCCGGCCGCATCACACTCGGCTGCAAACCGCTCCAGTGAAAGTTGTAGATCACGATCTGATGAAGCCAATAGGACCACATCATCTGCAAAAAACAGAGAAGCGATTCTAAGGCCACCAAAACGGATCCTCTCAACACCTTGGCTGCGCCTAGAAATTCTGTCCATAAAAGTTATGAACAGAATCGGTGACAAAGGGCAACCTTGGCGGAGTCCAACTCTCACTGGAAACGAGCCTGACTTACTACCGGCAATGCGGACCAAGCTCTGACACCGGTCGTACAGGGACCTAACAGCCCATATCAATGGGCCTGGTACCCCATACTCCCGGAGTACCTCCCACAGAACCCCCCGAGGGACGCGGTCGAATGCCTTTTCCAAGTCCACAAAACACATGTAAACTGGTTGGGCAAACTCCCACGTGCCCTCCAGGACCCTGCTGAGGGTGTAGAGCTGGTCCAGTGTTCCACGACCAGCACGAAAACCACACTGCTCCTCCTGAATCCGAGGTTCGACTATCCGACGGACCCTCCTCTCCAGAACCCCTGAATAGACCTTACCAGGGAGGCTTAAGAGTGTGATCCCCCTATAGTTGGAACACACCCTACGGTCCCCCTTTTTGAATAGGGGAACCACCACCCCAGTCTGCCAATCCAAGGGAACTGCCCCCGATGTCCACGCGATATTGCAGAGTCGCGTAAGCCAACACAACCCCACAACATCCAGAGCCCTAAGGAACTCCGGGCGAATCTCATCCACCCCTGGAGCCCTGCCACCGCGGAGCTTTTTAACCACCTTGGTGACCTCAGCACCAGAGATTGGAGAGCCCGACCCAAAGTCCCCAGGCTCCACTTCCTCAGTGGAAGACGTGCCAGTAGGATTGAGGAGGTCTTCGAAGTATTCCGTCCACCGACTCACAACATCCCGAGTTGTGGTCAACAGCACGCCATCCCCACCATAAATGGTGTTGGTCGCGTATCGCTTCCCCCCCTGAGACGTCGGATGGTAGACCAGAATCGTCTCGAAGCCGTATGGAAGTCATTCTCCATAGCCTCTCCAAACTCCTCCCACGCCCGAGTTTTTGCCTCAGCATCACCCGAGCCGCATGCCACTTGGACTGTCGGTACCTATCTGCTGCTTCCGGGGTCCCACAGGCCAAAAAGGCCCAATAGGACTCCTTCTTCAGCATGACATCATCCCTCACCATCGGTGTCCACCACCAGGTTCGAGGGTTGCCACCACGATAGGCACCAACCACCTTGCGGCCACAACTCTGATAAGCTACCTTGACAATAGAAGCGCGGAACATGGTCCACTCTGACTCAATGTCCCCCGCCTCCCTCGGGCGTGTTCAAAGCTCTCCCGGAGGTGGGAGTTAAAGCTCCGACCCTCACAATACGTTTGGGTCTGCCAGGTCTGACCGGTATCCTCCCCCACCATCGGAACCAACTCACCACCAGGTAGTGGTCAGTGGACAGCTCCGCCCCTCTCTTCACCCGAGTGTCCAAGACATGCGGCTGCAGATCAGATGAGACGACAACAAAGTCGATCATCGAACTGCGACCTAGGGTGTCCTGGTGCCAAGAGCACATATGTACACCCTTATGCCTGAACATGGTGTTCGTTATGGACAATCCATGACGAGCACAGAAGTCCAATAACAGAACACCACTCTGGTTCAGATCAGGGGGGCCGTTCCTCCCAACCACACCCCTCCAGGTCTCACTGTCATTGCCCACGTGAGCGTTGAAGTCCCCCAGTAGAACAAGGGAGTCCCCAGGAGGCGCACTCTCCAATACCCCCTCCAAGGACTCCAAAAAGGGTGGGTAATCTGTGCTGCCGTTTGGCGCATAGGCACAAACAACAGTCAGAGCCCGTCCCCCCACACGTAGGCGAAGGGAGGCTACCCTCTCGTTCACCGGGGTGAACCCCAATGTACATGCACCAAGATGGGGGCCAACAAGTATGCCCACTCCTGCTCAGCGCCTGTCACCAGGGGCAACTCCAGAGTGGAAGAGTGTCCAACCCCTCTCAAGGAAACTGGGCTCTCCAATACCCTCTCCAAGGACTCCAAAAAGGGTGGGTAATCTGCGTTGCTGTTTGGTGCATAGGCACAAACAACAGTCAGAGCTCGTCCCCCCACACGTAGGCGAAGGGAGGCTACCCTCTCGTTCACCGGGGTGAACCCCAACGTACAGGCACCAAGATGGGGGCAACAAGTATGCCCACTCCTGCTCGGCGCCTCTCACCAGGGGCAACTCCAGAGTGGAAGAGTGTCCAACCCCTCTCAAGGAAACTGGTTCCAGAGCCATGTGTTGAGGTGAGTCCGACTATTTCTAGCCGGAACCTCTCAACCTCACACACTAGCTCAGGCTCCTTCCCCACCAGAGAGGTGACATTCCATGTCCCAATGGCCAGCTTCTGTAGCCGAGGATCAGACCGCCAGGGTCCCCGCCCTCGGCCACCACCCATCCCACATTGCACCCGACCCCTTTGGCCCCTCCCATAGGTGGTGAGCCCATGGGAAGGGGGACCCACGTCTCCTCTTCGGGCTGTGCCCGGCCGAGCTCCATGGGTAAAAGCCCGGCCACCAGGCGCTCGCCAACGTGCCCCACCTCCGGGCCTGGCTCCAGAGTGGGGCCCCGATGACCCGTGTCCGGGCGAGGGAACATTCTGTCCAATTATTGTACTCATCATTGGGGTCTTAATTATACAATATATATCTCAATATTTTTTCTTTCCATAAAGTAATAACAAAAATATATTTGAGTCAAAGGTTTGTCCCAATTGTCACACAGGCACATTTATTAACAGCTGTAACTGTACAAAATAAATGCCTAAAAAAACTATTTACATATATTAAATAGTTATTTTATAGACATCTATTTATAAGTACATATATTAAATAATAACCCTCTTCAGCTGGGGGCAGCTGTGGCTGAGAGGCTCGAGCAGTCGTCCTCCAATGGGGGAGCTGGGGGTTTGATTCCACCAGCAGTCACATGCTGAAGTGTCCCTGAGCAAGACACTGAACCCCTCATTGCCTCTGATGTGTGTCCCATCGGTGTATGAATGTGATAAAGCTCTGATTAATCCATGTAGAGATCTAGTTAAGGGCATGAATGGGTAAATGAGGCACACACACATCCTACTGTGTGTTTTCTGTAAGCTTTGCTTTCACACACTGAACTTTGAATGGGTCACAGGTACGTGTTATCCCAAGTATGTGTGTGTGTTAGCTTCCAATTTATATAGGTTGGTGCGTGTCAGTGGCTCAGCCTGTATAACTTCTCTCTCCCTCACAGTCTGCTCATTGAATTGATAAAGCTCCCCGGATGGGAAGCGAAACGTCTTCTGTTACAAATAAAGTCTAGTTGTTTCTGTGTTGAAGCCACACTGCTGCTACTGTTGTTATTGAGATGATTTTCTCCACCGCTGGAGATATTCACTGTAACTAGATCTGGGCTTTTAGCAGAAAATGTTGACAAGTTGGTCTTTTTGGACAAAAACTTCAAACTTGATTAGTTAGATTGTAAACAGTATGTTGCTGCTTATTGTTCTGGTTCTGGCTGTTATTGTATTTATTAAGATTTTTATTATTGTTAGTACAGTATTGTTTATTTGTTGTAAAGAATGCCGTTTATTTAAGATATCATCCAAATGGGTTGCTTTTATTTATTTTTATACAAATGTATTGTTTACTTGACACATTTTCAAAATAAACATTTTATAAGTCTTTATTTTGTCTTTTTTTTTGTACAGAAAATTAACCGAACCGAACCGTCCTTGTAATTTAACCGAACCGAAATGTGATTTTAGCGTACCGTTACACCCCTAATAAATACAAATAATTCTTTTTTTTACAAGCATTCTCTTTGTATAATTTTTTTTGCACACAATTCTTTTCATACAGAGCTTCTAAGATATTCATAAACTCGTCATATGATCTGTTCACATCATCAACATACACGTCATTCCAGTTTTGTTTATCTAGATCCTCTTTTAATTTATCCAAAGCTTTTTTTTATGTGTTAGGTTTTTCTTCGTTGTAACTGCTTTTGTGATGCTTCGATCATTTTTAAAGATTGTGAAAACAGGTAAATGATCACTTAAGTCAGTCGTTAAAATACCACCTATCACATCTCCATTTGATATATTTGTGAAAATATTATCAATTATTGTGGCACTATGAGATGTAATTCTTGTTGGCTTTGATATCAACGGATATAGATTTAAAATATACATTGAATTTATAAATATACTGATGTTATTTGAATCCATTTTATTTCCCATATCAATATTAAAATCTCTACATAAAAACTTTTTTTAATTAAAACTTTTCCAATAGCTCCAAGATTTTATCAGTGAATATTTCTATATTTGATCCTAATCTAGTCTAATTCACAGATGAGGCTCCTTTGTTCCCATCAGGTGTGAAAACCGGTTGGGAATTAGTCCTAAAGCTGCATTATGTTTTTGAAAGTTGGAATCTGAGCCCTCCCCCTCTGTTAAGAGAAGGTTTTTCTCTCTTAACATAAACGGCTTCCTTCACACCCCTCTCAAACCTTCTGTGTTCATGGTCCAAAATGTGTACATTCTGGTCCTCAAATGAGTGTCCCTTGTCCGTGAGGTGGAAGTGTCTCTCCTGTGTTGGGACATGTGTCTGTGAAGAGGCTGTTTAGTTTCCCCAATGTAGAGATCTTGACAGTCCTCGCTGCACTGGACTGCATACACTACACCACTCTTGTTTGTGTGTGGGTGTTTTGTCCTTACAGCCACTGAATCCGTGATTAGGAATACCAACTTGGCAGAGGCAGAGCTACTCTGAATGAAAATACAGTATCAGCTACCCTCTCCAGTGCCAAACTGCCTCCTTCAAATCTCACACCACAAGAAAGGAAAGCTATAACATCACTCAGCCAGGACCAAAACATCACCGTTTTACCAGCTGACAAAGGAAGATGCACGGTAGTCCTCAACACTTCTGATTACCAGGAAAAAATAACTACACTACTGAGCTACAGGAACACCTACGAGCCCCTGAAGAGGGACCCAACTAACACCTTTAAAAAGAAAGTCACAGATTACCTGCAAAAACTTGAAAAGGAGAAAACAATCAATTGATTGTTATATTATAGATTGTACCTGGGGGAAGCCACTCCCTGTCTTTATGGACTTCCAAAAATATACAAAGAAGATACACCTCTTAGACCCATCGTCGGCAGCATGAATTCAGTGACATACAATGTTGCTAAACATCTGGCTGGTATTTTAGCTCCTCTTGTTGGAAACGCACCTCATCACATAAAGAACTCCATTGATTTTGCCAACAAAGTTCAACATTTGAAGCTAACCCCGGGAGAAACTCTTGTATCATATGATGTGACTTCTCTTTTCACTTGTATACCCATTTCTGCAGCAGTAGAAACCATCAAAAAACGACTTCTACAAGACAAGGACTTAATCAACAGGACCAACTTCCCCCCAGATCAGATCTGCACCCAGCTGAATCTCTGCCTCTCCACAACTTATTTCAAGTTCAATGACAGTTTTTACAGACAGAAGCACGGCTGTGCCATGGGATCTCCAGTGTCACCCATTGTTGCCAATCTTTACATGGAGGAAGTGGAACAGAGCCTTAAACCCCTATGAGGGAACAATGCCAAGCCATTGGTTCTGATATGTGGATGATGCCTGGGTCAAAATCCAAGCCAAGGAAATAGAAGCGTTCACCAGACACATTAACTTAGTTGACAACAACATCAAGTTCACCAGAGAGGATGCAAACAATAACAAGCTGCTTTTTTTGGACTCTTTGGTTCACATGGAAAGAGAGGACAGCCTCAACATTGAAGTTTACAGAAAACCAACCCACACAGACCAGTATCTTCTGTTTGACTCTCACCATCCACTGGAACACAAACTCTCTGTCATCAGAACTTTACAGCATTGGGCCGAACGCGTCCCCACGAAGACGGAATGGAAGGAAAAGGAACAGAAACACATTGAAAAATCTCTCCAAACATGTGGATATCCTAGCTGGGCTTTTGTCAAGTCAGCGAGGAAATTTACAAAACAAGGCTGGAGTATCAGAGAATTTCGGAAGGATTTTCAACAAACGCAACACCCCTGTACATTTCAAACCCAGCAGGACTCTCAGACAGAGGTTGGTCCACCCTAAGGACAAAACTCCCACACATAAACAGAGTGGTGTAGTGTATGTGGTCCAGTGCAGTGAGGACTGTCCAGACCTCGTCATTGGAGAAACTAAACGGCTTTTTCACAGATGAATGTCCCAACACAGGAGAGCCACCTCCTCTGGACAAAACTCAGCTGTTCACCTCCACCTCACAGACAAGGGACACTCATTTGATGACCAGAATGTGCACATTTTGGACTGTGAACACAGATGGTTTGAGAGGGATGTGAAGGAAGCAGTTTATGTTAAGAGAGAAAAACTTTCTCTTAACAGAGGGGGAGGTTTCAAATTCCAAATTTCAAAAATGTATAATGCAGCTTTAGGACTGATTCCCAGACAATTTTCACACTTGATAGGAACAGAGGAGCCTCATCTGTGAATTAGACTAACAAAGACCTTAAGAAACCCCTACTGTTAAGGTGTGAGGTGTGATTTGTCAATCTACATATGTATGTGTGTATCTTATCTCAGCCTTTATAACCTGAACCCAACACTAGCTATGTTTACATGGACATAAGTAATCGGATCAAACGGCCGATCGGATCAAAATTGCGTCATGTAAACAGATTTTTTGTGTATTCGGTGTGATCCGACCTAATTTGTGATCAGATCAAAACGGGTGGTTTACGCCGATCCGTTACCCGTTCGGTGTTCATGTAAACATGTTCTGTTCCGTTTATCGGACTGTGGAAAACTGTCCTGACTGCACATGTGCGCTACGCACCCCGACCCCCCCCCGTGTTTCCTTCTCCGCCTGGGCTGGCTAGTGGGTAGACGCTAACGCATGGTGGGGAAGCAAAAGTGGTCGATGAGCGATGCAACATTTCTAATGGAAACGTTAAAATAGCTCAAAACTATCGAACGCCTTGACCGAACGTGTAGAAACACGGAGTTATTTAAACAAGTACATGAAAAGCCCCACAAGGCCCCACAAGGATGTGTGCTGAGCCCCCTTCTATTCACCCTGCTAACACACGACTGCACACCATCGTACAGCTCCAACCACTTCATCAAGTTTGCGGACGACACAACAGTGGTGGGTCTCATCAGCAACAACGATGAGACGGACTACAGGAACGAGGTGAGCCGCCTGGCCTTGTGGTGCGGACACAACAATCTCACTCTCAACGTGGAGAAGACAAAGGAGATTGTTGTGGACTTCAGGAAGAAGGATGCCCAACATGCCCCTCTGACCATCAACAGCACCGCAGTGGAGAGAGTAGACAGCACCAAGTTCCTGGGAGTGCACGTCTCAAAGGACCTGTCCTGGAGCAGGAACACTGCAGCACTGGCAAAGAAGGCTCACCAGCGTCTCTACTTTCTCCGCAAGCTGAAAAGGGCTGGAGCTTCAACCCCCATCATGAGCACCTTCTACAGAGGTGCCATAGAAAGTGTCCTGACCAGCTGCATCACTGTGTGGTTTGGTGCATGTACTGCATCCTGCCGCAAGAGCCTCCAGCGCATTGTGAGAGCAGCTGAGAAGATCGTGGGCACCTCCTTGCCCTCACTGCAGGACTTACGCCAAAAATACACTACACGCGTTCCAGCTCCGCCCCGCTCCGGTCCGACCTCCGCAGCAAATACGCACCCATTATAATCAATGAGATAAAGTACACTGGCTCCGCACGGCGGCGGTGAGCTGCGGCGAGCGGACGGCAGTCCGTCAAAATTAGAAATTTTTCTATTTCTGCCGGACGCCGGAGCTGTGCCGGAGTCAACTTTTGAAGATTACGTCGCACCAACAGGAAAAGGAACGAGCACAACTTCCGTATTTACAAAATAAAATCACCACGGGCGGACTAATCCTAGCTCTATACGGATTTATTTGTACAAAAATGCTGTCAAACTATCATTTATCACTATTCTATGACTAAACTATTATATTTATGACTATGACTACACCTAATAACGCAATACAAGAAATAAATAAATAAAAAAGTATTTTATTCTGAAATGTAAACATCACTTCCTGTTGCTCAAACCATGTCCTGTCGCTTATTTACGAGAGAAGATCAAGGCAGCCTTTACTGTTGTTCTCCTTCTTCCACCGAATGAATTGTTTTGTTCTGACTTCATTATTTATCACTTGATTTATCGCGCAATCTCACAATTCCCGCGCATGCGTCTTGGAGCGGCGCATCCAGGTGGACCTGAGCTGAGCGGAGGCAGTGGACTTTGGACTCGCTCAGCTGCGACCTGCGGAGCGGAGCGGACACGGACCGCGTGTAGTGTATTTTTGGGGTTACACAGCAAACGCCTCACTCGGAAAGCCCACCGCATGGCAGGTGATCCCACACACCCACTACACAGCTGCTTCAGACTACTGCCATCAGGGAGGAGACTGAGGAGTCTCCAGGCTCGAACCAGCAGACTGAGAGACAGCTCTGTTCATCAGGCAGTCAGAATGCTAAACACTCTGCCTGCTCTGCCCCCCCTCCCATTTGAACTGCCTTAACACTAAAACTTTCTCACACATTATCACTCAACACAAAGTTTTTCACTAAACTCTCGGTCATGTGCTCATACAGTTTGCACTACTTCTCATACTTGCACTAATGTCTGTATTACATCACTGCCTATAATCATAATACTGTTTACATTCTCTGTTTACATTTATTAATACTGTTTACTTTTATTACTACTGCTTACATGTAATTACTACTGTTTACATTTATTTACACTACTCTAATATCTACACCACTGCTGGTACATATACAGTGTGCTCTGAACGGTCTTATTTAGGGATGCCCAATGTGCCTTACTGCATATGCCACTTTTTGCCTCTATAACAACATCAACTACTACCTCATACATATACTGTGTACATTGACTCATACGCTGCTTTGCCACTTTGCAAATGTCAATGCTAGAAACCTTTAGTTTATTTTAGTTATACTTTTTATACTCTTTTTTTGTGCTAGTATGCAAAAACTCAGGACAGTATTATGTTCATTAAATGTTTAATGTTTTAGTTTTAGAGTTGGTGTGGATTTTCATGCTCTTGCACCGCTATGCAAAAAAAAAAACTCAGGACAGTGTTAGTTTTACTATTTTATGCTTATGTCTATTATTATATGTTTCAGTGTTTCAATGTTTAGATGTTTACTGTTGCACCGAGGGACTGAGAGAAACGCAATTTCGGTCCTGTGTATGTCCTGTACAGTACATATTGCAGATCTGACAATAAAGTTGACTTTGACTTTTGACTTTGAAAAGCTGGAAGAAGCCGGAGATCGCTGGAAGAGCTTAAAGCGAAGTGTTACAAAGCTAAAAACAAAAACAGGACAAGTGGCTACGACCCCACCACGTTTTCATTTTACGTGTTGATGGATGAACTGATGAGAGATCTGTCACTTCCAACACAGCAGGCAGCGGTGTGGATCTAGGTTATGAGGAGGAGAGGAATCTGAGGAGAGGACTACAGCGCTGAAGCTGAGCAAAGCATCCTTTGTGGTAAGTTAGACTCTTCAAAACACATTAACCCTCTGTACTGTATTACTTGAGTAATTAGAATACAACAAATATGTTAAAATGTAATAATAAGAAATAAGAGTAGCTGTAGGGCTAGCATAGAACTACAGTACAGTATACGGTATTGTACATTATAACACTACTCCAACTAACCACATAATTAACCTAACAAATTTCAACATATCAGGGGTCCAGTTAAACTTTATTTTGTTTTTCAGATGATGAGTCCAGCTTTGAAGAGGCAGCTGTTAGCAGCACACAACAGACAGTGGCAGGTGATGGTGACAGGTGGCAGGTGATGGTGGCAGGTGGCAGAAGATGCAAGAGTCCCACGTCTTCTACTGAGGAATCCCAAGAAGTTCACACATGTGCTTTAGAACAACTCAAAACTCATTTGAAAATGTTTCAATTCTCCACAACCATTTTTCTTTGTCCCCTGACAGATCTGTAAATGTATTTTTTACACAGACATTAGGATTGATAGTTTATGGTACAATTAAGATGTCCTAACTTAATACAGTCAGATGGTTTAATAAGGACTCTTGAGTTTCTGCATGACTCACAGGATAAAACCACATTTGCTGATACAGAAACATACATTTTGGAAGTAAAATCAATTATTTTGTCACCAATTTTGTTGTCCTAAATCACATGCATACATTGAAATTGTGAAAGTATGTGATGAGTTGATAAAGAAGTTACTGAATTACAGGTTACTGTAATTTTTAAATGAATGTTTTTTGTTGTCATCGTTACAAGATGTGATCTGTGCACATCGTCTGTTTTGCACAAACGTTTTGAATGTTTAATTTTTATGTTTTTCTGATATACCTCAAATTGCACTAAAAATTAAACATGTTTCAAACAAGCAATATCAATTGTTTACAAGAATTTGTTAAAATGTTTGGTCCATTAAAGAGCTCAGATGTTCACTAGTATTATTTGCAGTTTTTTATTATGATAATAATTTTATACAAATGTTAACTGCATGTGAACACAAATACATAATATTAATATTGTAATAATAATGAATTCAATTTATAATGCACTTTTCATTAATAAAAATCTCAAAGTGCTACAAAGTGTAACAAAGCAAAGATCAAAATAAAACAAGTGATAAAATCAAATAAAATCAATAATAATATTGACTAAGATCAAAGATAAAATCATGTGGATGCAGATTAGGCTTGCTTAAAAAATAAATAAAATAAAGCAAGTGATAAAATCAAGTAAAATCAATAATGATATCAGCTAAGATCAAAGATAAAATCATGTGGAGGCAGAATAGGCTTGCTTAAAAAGAAAAGTCTTTATGCTGCTTTTAAAGTCAACCAGTGACTGTGGAGCTCTCAGGTCGTCAGGGAGGGAGTTCCACAGGCGGGGGGCAGCCACACAGAATGCTCGGTCTCCCATGGTCCTCAATTTGGTCCGAGGAATATGAAGGAAATTACTGTTCTGTGATCGTAGAGACCGGGTGGATGAATATGGTGCAAGAATGTCCTTTAGATAGTCAGGTGAAGTGCCGTGCAAGCATTGATGGGTAATGAGAGCAGTTTTGTACTGAATTCTGTAGGTGACAGGAAGCCAATGGAGGTTATGGAGAATGGGTGTAATATGTTCAAATTTACGAACTCTCAACAGAATCCTTGCTGCACTGTTTTGAATGTATTGAAGTTTCTGAAGGTTTTTGCCAGGGATTCCAATAAACAGGGAGTTGCAGTAGTCGAGCCTGGAGGAAACAAAAGCATGGACGAGTTTCTCAGCATCAGGAAAAGTCAGAGATGTCAGAGATACATAAGTACAGTATCTTTTTAGAAGAACTCTCCACTGTGACTTCAGCAACCTGGTCATCTCTACCTCCACCTGACTGAGCAAAGGTAAACATTAAATGACTTGAGGAGTCAGATGAGGAGTTTGCGTATCCTTTGACAAGCCAGTCCAACAACGGGTATGCAGGGTCACCAACACTGAGGAGACTGATGTCCTTTCCTTCAATGTTCCTCACAGACTGCAAAAAAGGACATGCCAATATTTAGTGTTCAACTTTTTATTTGTTTAAAGATATGGTTCAAACAAACATTTTTTTAAATAAAACTTTACAGCTAAGCATCTCTACTTTGAGATGCTTAGCTTAGCTGTAATCGTTGTAGTAATACTAAATACAATATACAAGAGCTTTTTTTATTAACATTGCACCAGTTCTCACCAATACAACGTGATAATGTATAGACAGTCATCCAGAAGAGGGGTAGAGAATGTAAAGCTGCTGCTTATTCAAACACATGACATGTTCTTCAGCGCGGCCTCTCTCATCCGTCTCGGGATGAAGGTCAAATCAGATATGGAAAAAGGAAAACACAATAGGTATCATTTGTGATATTCAAAAAAAGAATCTATCAAAGATTGCCTTAAGACACTCTATGATAAAGTCCCAAAAACTCTATCAGCATTAAGCACAACCAGACAAGACATTGTTGCAGTTTGACGACATGCAAGGAGATCAAAGAGTCTGTGAGTAACATTCAGATAAGCACAGTTCAGCAGTTGTTCAGCTTGGCGCTATCCGAGCGCACACACAGAGATCTCTGGGGGGGGGGGGGGGGAGGAGGTCAGCAAGGCCTTCTTTTCAAGGTCGTGTGCAGAAACCAGATTAGATAGTTCTTTTGTTTATCTTCAATCCAGGCCACAGTGTTCTTTTTGACTGCAGCCTTCCAAGTCCAGGTGCTGTTCAGGTCCAAAATCGCCGAATCATATGAGGTTCCGAGCTACGAACCCCCATCTGTGCCCTGATTGAGGCCGGGCGGCTGTAAACGAGTTCCAAAGCGCACCGCAGGTCCGCGGTGGTCTACCGCCGCTCCCATCGTGCGATTCAGTTCGTACAACAGCTGGGATGAGGAGCTCACAGCCCGGATCAGAGAATCTTGCTGATCAGGAAGTTTGGCCAGCGCGCTGATAGCCGCCGAAGTCTTCCTGAGCTTCCAGTAGCAGACAGCTCCGCTGACGCCAAAAAACAGAGCAGCTGCCACCAATATCCCAATAATCCACAAATCTTCCACGTCTTCGACAGACAAGACGGTCAGACACATAGGTTGCCACTGTCCCCACGAGTCCATCATGTATCCGACAGCGTGCGTGTCAGAGGGGCAGACTGCTTCTCCTGGCCCGGTCCGCTTCGTGGAAAAAATCTTATCTATAGAGGAAACAGCCCATATACTGTAGTAAATACTGTAGTAAATACAGTATTAGCCTTACTTTTGGCAACAGATGAGCCCTTTGATAGAGGTCTGAGTGGCGCAGGACATTGGCATCATGGCACTGCTTGGCATCGTGACACTGATGTTCCAGAATAGAGGTGGGCGATATGGCTCAAAAATTATATCGTGATATTTCAGAGCATTATCACGATAACCACAGCTGGGCACCGCTAATTAAAAAATTAGTTCCACGATTTCTAAAACGCTTATTAATTTTTTTAGGTCCACAATTTTAAAAGCACAAATGTCTTATGAAAATTAGGGGAAGCTAATCCAATCCGCTATTTATATATTTCTATATTATATATATATATATATATATATATATATATATATATATATATATATATATATATATATATATATATTTATATATAGCCGGCAGCGTTATCAATATTTGCACTACACTGCCAACTGAAAAGTAACAAAAATGATCCTAAAAGGATGAAATTACAAAAATCAAAGGATTTATTTAATACTTTACGTACATATATTCTATTCGGCCACGAAATTAACAAAAAATAGAATGATCTTTTAATCCCTAAAACCACGTTTAAATCTCAAATACACGGGTGTGTCGCCACGGCATTTATACATGAAAGTAACCCAAATACATAAAACTAACGACTCGCCGTCGAATGGTCGACACAAAACGCACAATAAAATCCTCCGGCCACGTTAATTTGGCTTGAAACAGCTGGGTTTTCTAAGGATTTCCATTAGTAACCCACAACCAACCGGCAGACACAGTTAGCGTCTATAGGTACTCAACAGATTTAATGAAAAGTAATAAAAATACATGAAAATAACGACTCACCGTCGCGTGGTGTACACAGAACACAAAATAGAATCCTCCGGCCGCGTTAATTTGGCTTGAAACAGCTGGGTTTTCTAAGGATTTGTCCAAGTACCCAGCACAAACAGCTAGCCACGGAATTAGCCCCTGAGTTCACCTCTAACCCGGAAGCTGTCGAGATGGAATAGTCCATTTTTAGTAGGGGGATAATGAAATCAACCGTTTTTTAAATTGCTTATTTAATGATTGTTTTCATCGTAACTATAATTATTTTTATGTTAAATGTAGATTAACAAGCAGGATCAATGTTAGGAATTAGGTGACTGGCCGGGGCGCGGCGGGGCCGGGGCCTCATGCTGATGGGATCCCCAGGCATTTACCTACATGGTAGATCCCCCCCTCTGCTCCCTCCCCCCTCCAACCCTCCCTCCCCCTCCCACCCTCCTCCTCTCTGCTGTTTACGGTGGGGAAAAAGGTAAAACAAGCAGCATTATGAGCTTGTAAATAAGTTTATTGGTTTTTACTGATAGATAATTAGTTATTAGCGGTACTGCATTTTAAATAAAAATAGCAGAAATCCGCTTATGAATTATAAAAGTTAGTCAATTCACAAAAACGCTGACAAAAAGTTTAGGTCCACTGTAAGCGGAATAGCGCTTTAGCGCTCCCTAGCGTTCATTCGCCCACCTTTGACGATAACGATAAATTCGTGATATAACAAAAAAAAAAAAATAATTTATTTATTTGACAAATGTAACTTAACATGTTGCTTTGCAGTATTATATATATTTTTAAAAACAACAAGGGGTAATTTTACTGAAATTACTTTTTTTAGTAAAGTATTCAGTCTCCCAAGTATAAAAATAAAAAAAATAAAAATGATCTGTTATTTAGATTGTGTTACGACCCGGCTCAGCCAGGAGAAGCGGAAGTAACATTAAAAACCCAGATGGAACAAGGTTGAGTAAAAGTAACAATTTAATTGGTCAGTTTAAAATAAAATTTAACATTAGCAAAAGGAGGGGTACTTTCACACAAGTTTCATTCAAAAACAAAAGTTGGTCCTAACTTAAAGAGGAGCCACGCTCCCACACACAAAAGTCAGGGTAGGGCTGAAGCTGCACGCCTGAAGCTCGTGTTTCAGCTTCCTCTGTTCCTGCAAGAACGTGTAATTTCTCCGATTCATTTTTTTAACTGAACTGCCGTGGACCGACTGACAAGACAGCTGAGCTGCGCGTGTTTGAACAGCGAGGCTGCAACCGGCACCACGCAGCGGCTGCAGAGCGGGTTGGAGCGGGGGAGGGGGAGCCGTTTGAGCTCTCTGCCTGCGCTCAGGCACAGAGAGGGAGAAGGGAGGAGAAGGGAGAAGGGTCCGTGTGTTGTTTTTTTTAGCATTTTAGCCAGCAAATATTGCACGCAGACTGGTGGAGGGAGGTGCGCAGTTCTGTTTTGTCGGTTTAAGCGCTCGGTTGTTAAGGGGGCGGGGCATTCTGACATATTACGTCATGAAATTAGCATATCATGATATCATTTTTTTGCCCGGGCAAGCTGTTTTTACCGGTATTATCGTGGATGATATATGGCCCAGCCCTATTCCAGAAACAGTAAAACAGAGGAAGAATAGTAATTAATATAGCCTGGTTGAAACCATACCCTGTGCTTCACTTCGCTTCACACAAGGGTCTGGAATTTTCCCATTGAAAACCGTTTCTTGCTGGAGGCGTTGGCCTCTGATTAGGAACAAAACCATTGGATAATTTGAACAGGGAAACCATTCTGCTCCCTCCCCTCAGCCACCCCCCTCTGCTGAAGTTCAGCAGCTGAACTTGACTGACAACTGCTCCGCCCCCTCTGCAGCGTTTCTCTTGCTGCGCAAATTCTGTGTTTATATCATATGTTATAAAACGTTTTAATACAATAAAATCAAACCATGGATCGCTGGTCCAGCTCACCAAAACACCAGAAAATCTGATGGGACTCGCTCAGCAACTAAAACCCGAGTTTATTTCTCGTGACAACCTGAGGCATTTCCGTGTTCATTTTACAGCAACGAATTGAGCCTGCTGTCTCTCTCATTTTACTCAGCAGGAGGGTGGAGGAGAAGGAGCGATTACTTAACTTTTGGGGGAAAAAACCAAAAGAAAACTCCAGATAAGGGATTAAGAAGGGGAAATTAATAAATTTGTGTCACATATCTGCATCGCTTTGCATGAGAACGCGGCTGCGCGCTGGCTCTGGCTGCGCGCCGGGACAGGTGGCACTCAGCGGAGAGGAGGAGGAGGAGGAGGGAGAAGGGAGCGATAACTTGACTTTTGGCCCAAAAACCAAAAGAAAACTCCAGATAAGGGATTAAGAAGGGGAAATTAATAAATTTGTGTCACATATCTGCATCGCTTTGCATCTTTTGAATGAGAACATGCCGCTGCTCGCTGACTGAGCGCTGGCAGAGCCTTTTATAGGGCTCTGCGCGCTGGGACAGGTGGGGGCGTGGGTTAGGGTCCAAAACTCCGCCCCTTCTGTTCTCTGATTGGTCCGAACAAAAATCTACTGGACAAATCCTTGTGGGCGGGTAAAGTCCCAGACTGTGCAGTGAAGGGAAATGAGAATTGAGCGGAGCTGTGCAGGAAGGCGAGGGCCAGGCTATAATTAATAACAAATACAGACAGTATCACGCAGACAGGTAGAAAAAGAAAGGACAAAAAAGTTTATTAGCATACAGCGTTTTTATCGTCGTACCAACAGTTGTTGTCCACAACAGCTTGGCGGACACAGGACGGCCAGCGCTCTCATCCTGTGAATAAAAAAACTAAAAGCACGCGCTGCTTCACCTGTAGTTCAATCAGGGAGTGCAGTAAAAACTCAGTCGCTGTCATTACAATCTGGCACGGGTCCATTTTTGACGCGTCTGTTTACTTTCGTCCCGGAAGTAACTTCTTCTTCTGTGGTTTTCACGAAAGTAACTTCCTCTTCGTTTTTTTTTAAGGGGAGTGTACCACTCTGCGCATGTCAGAACTTCTGATCAGAATAAAAGCCTCAGCACTCGTCATGAACGGATGTGCCCATGTAAACGGTGCTATCTAATTATGCAATCAGAACACATTTCAATCCAGTCACAGAATTTTGCCCATGTAAACATAGCTACTCTGCTCTTTGAATTGAGAAAGCTCCTCGGATGAAGCATCTTCTGTTACAAATAAAGTCCAGTTGTTTTTGTATTGAACGTTTTTTTAATTTAATATGGTTAAGACTGTGAAGCCTTTATATTTCATATTAGGTCAAGTTTTTTGAAAAATCCAGGCAACTAATCTAACCTAATACTTGTACTGGTAATTTAAGTTACAGAATTTTATGCACTCCTGTTCCTATTTTTGGTATAAATATAAAATGATGCAAAAAGATCTGATATAGTAAAGAACCTAAAATTATTGTTTTAAATAAATGTTCTATTTGTTTACATTGTTGTTTAATCTTTTCAGCATGTCAGTTACATAATTGAAACACAATTTATGACCATTTCAACAGAAAATCGTTTCTGAATCGAAAAATCGATTTTGAATTGAATCATAATGTCAAAAATTGGAATAAAATCGCCAGACACTTGAGAGATTCATACCCCTACTGGCTATTGAGTCATGAAAAGGTGCATAGAAAGATGGATGAGCAGCTCCAGCAGACTAGTTTATTAGCTCCAATTATATGGCTTTGATTTGGGACAAGATGACTTGTTTGTTTTGGTCTTTCTCCCTCCTGTCTGTTCTGTTTTGCCTCTCATTGGCTGTTCTACAGGCTCAGAAGTGGAATAAATCAGGAAGGAAATGTTAAACTATTTTTCTTAACAAATATCTTAATCCATTCATCCATTGTCGTCCGCTTATCCGGGGTCGGGTCGCGGGGGTAGCAGCCTAAGTAGGGAGGCCCAGACTTCCCTCTCTCCAGCCACTTGGAGCAGCTCCTCTGGGGGAATCCCAAGGCGTTCCCAGGCCAGCCGAGAAACATAGTCCCTCCAGCGTGTCCTGGGTCTTCCTCTGGGTCTCCTCCCGGTGGGACATGCCCGGAACACCTCACCAGGGAGGCGTCCAGGAGGCATCCTAACCAGATGCCCGAGCCACCTCAACTGGCTCCTCTCGATGTGGAGAAGCAGCGGCTCTACTCCGAGTCCCTCCCGGATGACTGAGCTTCTCACCCTATCTCTAAGGGAGAGTCCAGACACCCTGCGGAGAAAACTCATTTCAGCCGCTTGTATCCGAGATCTCGTTCTTTCGGTCACAACCCAAAGCTCATGACCATAGATGAGGGTGGGAACGTAGATCGATCGGTAAATTGAGAGCTTTGCCTTTCGACTCAGCTCTCTCTTCACCACGACAGACCGCCGCCCGCTTCACTGCGGATGCTGCACCTATCCGCCTATCGATCTCACGCTCCAGTTTTCCCTCATTCGTGAACAAGACCCCGAGATACTTAAACTCCTCCACTTGGGGCAGGACCTCCTCCCCGACCCGGAGAGGGCATGCTACCCTTTTCCGGCTCAAGACCATGGCCTCGGATTTGGAGGAACTGATCCTCATCCCGGCCGCATCACACTCGGCTGCAAACCGCTCCAGCGAAAGCTGTAGATCACGATCTGATGAAGCCAATAGGACCACATCATCTGCAAAAAACAGAGAAGCGATTCTAAGGCCACCAAAACGGATCCTCTCAACACCTTGGCTGCGCCTAGAAATTCTGTCCATAAAAGTTATGAACAGAATCGGTGACAAAGGGCAACCTTGGCGGAGTCCAACTCTCACTGGAAACGAGCCTGACTTACTGCCGGCAATGCGGACCAAGCTCTGACACCGGTCGTACAGGGACCTAACAGCCCATATCAATGGGCCTGGTACCCCATACTCCCGGAGTACCCCCCACAGAACCCCCCGAGGGACGCGGTCGAATGCCTTTTCCAAGTCCACAAAGCACATGTAAACTGGTTGGGCAAACTCCCACGCGCCCTCCAGGACCCTGCTGAGGGTGTAGAGCTGGTCCAGTGTTCCACGACCAGCACGAAAACCACACTGCTCCTCCTGAATCCGAGGTTCGACTATCCGACGGACCCTCCTCTCCAGAACCCCTGAATAGACCTTACCAGGGAGGCTTAAGAGTGTGATCCCCCTATAGTTGGAACACATCCTACGGTCCCCCTTTTTGAATAGGGGAACCACCACCCCAGTCTGCCAATCCAAGGGAACTGCCCCCGATGTCCACGCGATATTGCAGAGTCGCGTAAGCCAACACAACCCCACAACATCCAGAGCCCTAAGGAACTCAGGGCGAATCTCATCCACCCCTGGAGCCCTGCCACCGCGGAGCTTTTTAACCACCTCGGTGACCTCAGCACCAGAGATTGGAGAGCCCGACCCAAAGTCCCCAGGCTCCGCTTCCTCAGTGGAAGACGTGCCAGTAGGATTGAGGAGGTCTTCGAAGTATTCCGCCCACCGACTCACAACATCCCGAGTTGAGGTCAACAGCACGCCATCCCCACCATAAATGGTGTTGGTCGCGTACCGCTTTCCCCCCCTGAGACGCCGGATGGTGGACCAGAATCGCCTCGAAGCCGTACGGAAGTCATTCTCCATGGCCTCTCCAAACTCCTCCCACGCCCGAGTTTTTGCCTCAGCAACCACCCGAGCCGCATGCCGCTTGGACTGTCGGTACCTATCTGCTGCTTCCGGGTCCCACAGGCCAAAAAGGCCCAATAGGACTCCTTCTTCAGCATGACAGCATCCCTCACCGCCGGTGTCCACCACCGGGTTCGAGGGTTGCCACCACGACAGGCACCAACAACCTTGCGGCCACAACTCTGATAAGCTGCCTCGACAATAGAGGCGCGGAACATGGCCCACTCGGACTCAATGTCCCCCGCCTCCCTCGGAACGTGTTCAAAGCTCTTACGGGAGACTCTGCCAGACGTTCCCAGCAGACCCTCACAATACGTTTGGGTCTGCCAGGTCTGACCGGCATCCTCCCCCACCATCGGAGCCAACTCACCACCAGGTAGTGGTCAGTGGACAGCTCCGCCCCTCTCTTCACCCGAGTGTCCAGGACATGCGGCCGCAGATCAGATGAGACGACAACAAAGTCGATCATCGAACTGCGACCTAGGGTGTCCTGGTGCCAAGAGCACATATGGACACCCTTATGCCTGAACATGGTGTTCGTTATGGACAATCCATGACGAGCACAGAAGTCCAATAACAGAACACCACTCGGGTTCAGATCAGGGGGGCCGTTCCTCCCAACCACACCCCTCCAGGTCTCACTGTCATTGCCCACGTGAGCGTTGAAGTCCCCCAGTAGAACAAGGGAGTCCCCAGGAGGCGCACTCTCCAATACCCCCTCCAAGGACTCCAAAAAGGGTGGGTAATCTGCGCTGCCGTTTGGCGCATAGGCACAAACAACAGTCAGAGCCCGTCCCCCCACACGTAGGCGAAGGGAGGCTACCCTCTCGTTCACCGGGGTGAACCCCAACGTACAGGCACCAAGATGGGGGGCAACAAGTATGCCCACTCCTGCTCGGCGCCTCTCACCAGGGGCAACTCCAGAGTAGAAGAGTGTCCAACCCCTCTCAAGGAAACTGGTTCCAGAGCCATGCGTTGAGGTGAGTCCGACTATTTCTAGCCGGAACCTCTCAACCTCACACACTAGCTCAGGCTCCTTCCCCACCAGAGAGGTGACATTCCATGTCCCAATGGCCAGCTTCTGTAGCCGAGGATCAGACCGCCAGGGTCCCCGCCCTCGGCCACCACCCATCCCACATTGCACCCGACCCCTTTGGCCCCTCCCATAGGTGGTGAGCCCATGGGAAGGGGGACCCACGTCTCCTCTTCGGGCTGTGCCCGGCCGAGCTCCATGGGTAAAAGCCCGGCCACCAGGCGCTCGCCAACGTGCCCCACCTCCGGGCCTGGCTCCAGAGTGGGGCCCCGGTGACCCGCGTCCGGGCGAGGGAACATTGTTTCCAGTGATTTGACTCATCATAAGGGGTCTTTGGGCTGCACTTTGTCTGGTCCCTCACCTAGGACCTGTCTACCTTGGGTGACCCTACTAGGGGCTTGAAGCCCCTGACAGCATAGCTCCTAGGATCATTGGGACACTCAAACCCCTCCACCACGGTAAGGTGGCAGCCCAGGGAGGGGTATCCTAATTTAAACAAATATCCTAATTTAATAATTTAATCCTAATTAAAAAAAATTAGAAATGTTTCGTCTTTAATCCGAAAAATTTCTTCTGTCTGGCTTCAGACTGAATAAGTCTTTCAGATGAAAGATGAAACGTTTCTACATTTATTTATTTATTTATTTATTTATTTTTAACGTCCAGAGGACCTGACTTAACTTTTTTCAAATGTTTTTTTCTACTTGGATTATTGAGCATGCATCAGGATATTTTTCTGTTTAAACTTCTGATTTTGTGTGTATTTGTAGATAGCCGGTACCAGCCTGACAACAGGAACCTGGTGACACGAGTTCAAGAGCTGACCTCTGCGAAGGAGGTGTGGTTCAGGGCGGCCGTGATCGCTGTGCCCATCGCTGGTGGCCTCATCCTGATGCTGCTCATCATGCTGGCACTGCGGATGCTGCGCAGTGAGAACAAGCGGCTTCAGGATCAGCGGCTGCAGATGCTGTCACGGCTCCACTACAGCTTCCACGGGCACCACACCAAGAAGGGCCACGTGGCAAAGCTAGACCTGGAGTGCATGGTGCCCGTGACGGGCCAAGAGAACTGCTGCCTGACCTGCGACAAGATGAGGCAGGCTGACCTAGGCAGCGACAAAATCCTGTCTCTGGTGCACTGGGGGACGTACAGTGGCCATGGCAAGCTGGAGTTTGTATGACTGTGAACTTTGTGACATGTCTTTAAAACCAGCCAGGACTGCCACTCAGTTGTTTGTCCTTTAAAGAGACATTCCCAAGTTTTGGTTGGTCTGTGGTTTCTGTTTTGTTCCAAGCGCTGATGAAACAAGACTGACCTAGAGGAGCACTTTACTTGAAAATGAAAGGCAGAGTTGTATTTAAACCTGAGGGGGCAGTACTCTTGGACTGAGCTCCGCTGCCCCTCAAGGATCCTGGACTTTCTACACTGAAGGATTCCAAAATTTCTTATTTGCACATTTGTGACAAACAAAAGCATTGACACAATAATTTTTACTGACACCAGGGTACAAAAAAGGACCTGTAGGAAGGAGTAAAGAAGTGTTTTGACAGAAGGTGCTCACATTCCTCTGTATAAGATTACTGTAAAGATTTTAAATATATACCGTATATATTTTGTTGAGTGTGTCTTGTTCTCAGTGAATGTTCAACATCTTTCTTTGAGTAAACTAAAAGTTTGAGTGCGTGAAAGGAAAAAAGACACCATTAAATCTGACTTTTTATTTATTTATGTTTGTTTCACTCCCATTCTTTTTGACGTCTTACCTTGAACATGTAGACTGCAAACTAAAGACGTTCTTACAATGCTGTTATTGCTAGTATCACTCAGCCCTCTGTGAATAGCAAACAACCATCAGGGTGCTAACGATCCATCTTTAGGCTGATGGTCCTCCTTGATCATGTGAGCAGCTGGTTTCAGGCTGTCATCAGCCAACTGGTTGTGTAACACTGTGAGAGGGTGCTATTTATAAGACTGAGCTGAACACAGCACCTCAGACTGAGGAAGTCTTTCGGATGAAAGACGAAACGTTTCTACAATTATTTTGCTTTGTTTTGTTTTTTGAATGTCCAGAGGACCAGACTTAGCTTTTTTAGATAAAGACGTTGAGTTTCGTTTCTGAATCCTCCATTGACTCTCCTGCTGCTGGAAAGAGTCCCCTTCATATAGACAACAACATTTTTAACTATTTTAAAGGGTTAAGCATAGAGCTGGGCAGTATGGACCAAAATTAATATCTTGATATTTTATGATGAATCGCATTATACAATATATATATATATACATATTTTTTTCTTTCCATATACAGTAATAATAAAAATATATTTCTGAGTCAGAAGTTTTGCCCCAATTGTCACACAGGCACATTTATTAACAAACAGCTGTAACTATACAAAATAAATGTCTAAAAAATAAACTATTTACATATATTTGTTTATTTTTAGACATTTATTTACATATATTAAAGGAGACCACATATTGGTTTTTTAAATTTTTTTGGTATTTCTGTGGGCTATCCAGACCATATTCATTCAGTTTAATGCACAAAATTATTCTTAGCAGTGGTGGGCAACGCTAATAAAAAAATTAGTTCCACAATTTCTAAAACGCTTATTAATTTTTTTAGGTCCACAATTTCAAAAGCACAAATGTCTTATGAAAATTAGGGGAAGCTAATCTAATCCGCTATTTATATTCGACAATTGGTAGCCGGCAGCGTTATGCAATATTTGCACTACACTGCCAACTGAAAAGTAACTAAAATGATCCTAAAAGGATGAAATTACAAAAATCAAAGGATTTATTTAATACTTTACGTACATATATTCTATTCGGCCACAAAATTAACAAAAAAG
This sequence comes from Garcialebias charrua, assembly GCA_038048925.1. NCBI lineage: Eukaryota > Metazoa > Chordata > Actinopteri > Cyprinodontiformes > Rivulidae > Garcialebias > Garcialebias charrua. The sequence continues at coordinate 4,930 of JBBPBX010006488.1, read as the reverse complement.
AGAATGATCTTTTAATCCCTAAAACCACTTTTAAATCTCAAATACACGGGTGTGTCGCCACCGCATTTATACATAAAAGTAACCCAAATACATAAAACTAACGACTCACCGTCGAGTGGTCGACACAAAACACACAATAAAATCCTCCGGCCACGTTAATTTGGCTTGAAACAGCGGGGTTCTCTGCGGATTTATCCATTAGTAACCCAGCACAACCAACCAGCTAGACACAGAGTTAGCGTCCAGTTCACCTCTGACCCGGAAGATGTCAACATTCTATAGGTAGTCAACAGATTTAATGAAAAGTAACTAAAATACATAAAACTAACGACTCACCGTCGAGTGGTCGACACAAAACACACAATAAAATCCTCCGGCCGCGTTAATTTGGCTTGAAACAGCGGGGTTCTCTGCGGATTTATCCAAGAAACCCAGCACAATCAGCTAGCCACAGAATTAGCCTCCGAGTTCACCTCTGACCCGGAAGATGTCAAGATGGAATAGTCCATTTTTAGTAGGGGGATAAAGAAATCGACCGGTTTTTGTATTGCGTATTTAATGATCGTTTTCATCGTAACTATAATTATTTTTATGTTAAATGTACATTAACAAGCGGGATCAATGGCCCTCATGCACGAACCGTTCGTACGCACAGATTTGTTCTTAAACTGTGTGTACGAGTGATTTAGGATCATTTGCGGCATCCAACAATGTTTTCGTATCCTACGAATTTATTCAGATACGAACAAAATTTACGAGTGGTCCGGACCTGTCGTATAATTTAGGAGCGCCAGTCTGCTGTCATCCAGACGGAATTTCTCCACGAATAACTGCATATTTCGTTACTTAGAAAATATTATGAGTGTAAAAAAGTCACGCGCCACAATTGTTTTTGACAATAGGTAATTCTGTTTGAATAATAATTATAATTTTAAGTTTAATTTGTCTCGGTATATAATGCGGTCAGCGGGAAGTGTAACCAGCTGTGAAGCGTCATGGCTGATCTCCTGCTTTTGGAGGCCTTAGCACAGCGGGCCCTCAGAAGAGCCCGTGTATTTCGAGAGCGTGCTAATTTACTGGCAGAAAGTGATGAGTGGTTGTTGTCGCGGTTCAGATTGCCACGGCATGTGCTGCTGCAGATTTGCACTGCACTGGAACCGCAACTGCGCAGACAGACACGCCGATCAAACCCCATCCCTCCACATGTCCAGATCCTTACAACATTAGGAGTTCTGGCCACGGGAACCTTTCAAAGGGAGATCGGAGACAGATCTGGTGTGTCGCAGTCCTCGGTGAGTCGTGCGCTCCCCTCGGTCATCAAAGCCCTCCTCAGATTAGCACCCAGGTACATAAAATTCCCATACACCGCCGCAGAACAAGTACAAATTAAGACTGATTTTCATGCTGTTGCTGGACTGCCAAACACCATCGGAGCAGTAGACTGTACACACATATGCATAAAAGCACCTTCACCTGACACATTCCCATTCCTCAATCGGAAGCAATACCACTCCATAAATGTCCAAATTATATCTGATTCAAAATATAACCTGCTAAATGTGGTTGCACGATGGCCAGGAGGAGCGCATGACTCATTTGTGTTGCAAAACAGTTCTGTTGGCATGCGTCTTGCGCAAGGTGCGCATGGGGATGGCTGGCTTGTTGGTAATTCATAATTTGTAATTGAGGACTTAAAATTATTCTCTGATCATTTACCTATAACTCACTATTTTCCACAGGTGATCGAGGCTATGCATTAGCCCCATGGCTTATGACACCTCTAAACAACCCTCAGACAAGACGGGAGCGCTTATATAATATGATGCATACACGCACCCGTGCTGTAGTTGAGCGCACAATTGGAGTTTTGAAGGCCCGGTGGATGTGCCTTGATACCGCAGGTGGCAAACTCCTCTACACACCGGAGAAGGCATGCCAAATTATTCTGGCATGCTGCATATTACATAATATTGCAGTGAAGGAAGGCATTCCATTCCCCGATCCAGCACCAGCAGATGACATGCCAGAAGAACCCCCACATGGACCACACCAGAGAAATGCAATCATGACGAGACAGCAGCTAATTGCACGGCTTTAGGGTAGGCCATGATGTTGTAACCTAATTAATTTAATATAACCAAAAGCTTCATTCACACTTTGAAAACTTATTTGTTTATTTACATTTTATTTATTCTGCGATTTGGTCAGCACGTCTGCAATGCGTGCCAGACTGTCGGAGATCTTCACCAGGGTGCCAGACATGTCCAGCATGCAGTTTAGCATCTTCTCCTGGTTTTTCAGGACGGCATCTGACACCACCTGTGTGGGCGGGGGACCGACACGCCAGAGGGCCCGGCCTATGGTGCCACGCGTGATTGCTCTTCATCTGAATAAAAGAAAAATTGACACATTAGTTTCACCATTTCTTCAACATCACATATTAAAAATATTTGACCAACGGAAATCAAGAACTGGACTACGGAGTGATTAATGTGTGTCTTTCATTTATGCTGTCAGTTAAGATGCATTTAAATAAAAAGTATGTCTTGTGTCATTATTATACTTACCACTACTGTCAGTTTCCGCCATGTCCTCACATCCAGGTTCGGGTAGGTCGGTGTCCAGAGGAACATCCTCGCAGGGACGTGCAGAGGGGGGGGGGCTATGGGGGCTTGAGCACCTGCCCCTTTTGCTCCTTGCCCCCAAGTGCCCTTTTGGTCAAAAAAAAAAAAAAATTTTTTAATTTCCTATTCCTAAGCCCTCCTCTGACACATAATAACGTACTAAAATTATTTATTTTATTTTGTTATTATTATTTTTGTATTTTGCAAGAAAAACAACATAATAAGCCCTCCGGTCACGTACCAACACTACATTCCCCACAATGCAACAGTGGTAGTAGGGGTGGGGCCAATCCGATCTGGAGTCGTGTCTCATGAACCCAGAGTAATAAGAGCTGCCTCACATTCACATTAGGGTCAGTGGGGGAGCTGGCCCCCTTGGGGGCATTGCCGTTGGAGGGGCATGGCCCCACCCCTACTACTACTATTCAGCAAATCCCTTTCAGTTTGCAGCCAGCTACAGCGTGTGGACTGAGTGAGTAGCACTTTAGCTAACAGCTAGCCAACTTTTCATAGTAACATGTCCGCTGTGTGGAAGTATTTTACACTAAACACCACAAGACAGCAACGTGCAATGTCTGCAGAGCCATAGCGCCACATTAAGCTGCGGTCAAGTTAGTTTTATGTTGGACATTCGAGCTCCGGAGCTTCAGCGGGACGCCACTCTCGCTGAACCGAAACAGGGAGACCGACCGCGGCCAGCTGCATCCAGTCCGACCCACTGTCTGACCGTCTCGTAGGACGGACAGGCAGAGAGCGGCTGACCGAAATCAGAGCGCCCGCCCCGGATTGAACAATAAAAACACACCGCGGCTGAAGCCACGGAGCTCAAATGTTCACCGAGAAGTTGCTAAACTTCATCATAATTAATGAACAACAGCTATCAGCTGTAGAAAATGAAGGATTTCGCAGCTTGATACTTGCAGCCAACAGTAAACAATCATAAAAAAGCATATTAATTAAAAATCACAAGAAAACTATGTTAAAAAAACGAAACAAACATTTACATTATAAAACAATGTAAAATACTAAAAGCAGGAACATGTCTGTCTGTGTTGGTTTATGCAAGAACTTAACAGATGTAAAGCTATTTAATATTTTATTTAATCCATTTATTCATTCATTTAAAAGAGACAAAATAAAACAAATTAATAAAAAATAAAACATTGAATGAAAAGAGTGCAGAAAGAAGAAGAAAAAATCTTATATCACCCCCTTAAAATAAACATTGAACCAGTCCGGCCCTTCGCTTGTAGCAAATTTGTTTTTTTGGCCCTCCATGTATTTGACTTTGACATCCCTGGCTTATGCAATAAGGAGCACATCGCCCGTCCAAAACCTATCATCTCTCCATAATGGATATATGTCCGATCTTCTAACTTCCTTTGCTGCATAATGTACATTGCATTTATTCTAGCGTTAGGTAAATGTATCTTGAAGGAAAATAGCACTTAAATAAAAGTCCAACAAGAATATTCATTTAGAATTAAAAATAACTCACCCTGAACTACCATAATAGATAAATGTCATAACCAATCAAGTTGCTCCTGTCCAATAAAAGCGTACAAATGAAGGGGAAATTAAGTAAGTTTAGGGTCTGGTTCGCAGAGTATGGAGTTAAATTTGTTTCACAATGTCAATGAAAAAAAACTAACCTCAGTTAAGTAAAATAAAATTGTAATCAAAGCTTTTGGAATTGTAATGATTTCATTTTTTTAAAGCAAAAACTTTTGTTTAAAAAACTTTTTTAAAATTAAATAGCTAATTTTTCTCGTGAACTTAAAAAGTTATTTGCAAAGCATAAACTTTTATTTGTACACATCAGAAATATTTTGTTGCGATTTTAGGCTCTGCCCACGACGTCGTGAGAATTGCAAGCAAAACTTTGAATGACAAACACAACTTAGAATAGCAAGCAAAGATTTCTGGCATGCGCAAAGAAGTTTGTTTTGCAAATAATTAGCAACATAATTGCAAAAAATGTCAATGACCCCACTGAAGTCATTGACATTTTTCGAGACATGACCAACAGAAAACTGCTGCAACACAGTTATTTTAAGAAGGGGCAGATATGATAAGATTTTTTTTTCTTCTTCTGCTACCTTTCATTTTATATCTGTTTTTTTCTTTCATGTGTTTGTAAATTGTCTTTGTGTTTTAAATCTGAAATAAATAAATAAAATAAAATGAATAAAAATAAATAAATAAATAAGAAGAGAACAAAAATAGCAAAAATGCTTAAAAGTTGGAAGTTTGTTTTATAAACAGTTCACCATGATGGAAAAGAAGATTTTGGATCTTAGATTCAG
>JBBPBX010006487.1:0-68325 GCA_038048925.1 Garcialebias charrua | reverse complement strand
CCTTGAGTGCATTTGGTTCTGCCTTGATGCACTGAAGGCAGTGTATTTTCTGAGGTACCTTGCATGTGTGGATGAAATTCATCATGTGTCTTTCAACTGCACAAACCTCTGTGTCTTCAACTGCACAAACCTCTGTGTCTTCACACTTACATTTAGCATTCCCCCGGTTGCCTGTGATGAACAAATGTAAAGACCATAATATTAAAAAAATTCATCCATCCATCCATCCATTTTCTTCCGCTTATCCGGTGTCGGGTCACGGGGGTAGCAGCCTAAGTAGGGAGGCCTAGACTTCTCTCTCCCCAGCCACTTGGAGCAGCTCCTCTGGGGGAAGCCCAAGGCGTTCCCAGGCCAGCCAAGAAACATAGTCCCTCCAGCGTGTCCTGGGTCTTCCTCTGGGTCTCCTCCCGGTGGGACATGCCCGAAACACCTCACCAGGGAGGCGTCCAGGAGGCATCCTAACCAGATGCCCGAGCCACCTCAACTAGCTCCTCTCGATGTGGAGAAGCAACGGCTCTACTCCGAGTCCCTACCGGATGACTGAGCTTCTCACCCTATCTCTAAGGGAGAGTCTAGACACCCTGCGGAGAAAACTCATTTCAGCCACTTGTATCCGAGATCTCGTTCTTTCAGTCATAACCCAGAGCTCATGACCATAGATGAGGGTGGGAACGTAGATCGATCGGTAAATTGAGAGCTTTGCCTTTTGACTCAGCTCTCTCTTCACCACGACAGACCGGTACAGCACCCGCTTCACTGCGGACGCTGCACCTATCCGCCTATCGATCTCACGCTCCAGTTTTCCCTCATTCGTGAACAAGACCCCGAGATACTTAAACTCCTCCACTTGGGGCAGGACCTCCCCCCGACCCGGAGAAGGCATGCTACCCTTTTCCGGCTCAAGACCATGGCCTCGGATTTGGAGGAACTGATTCAGTTTATCTAAAACACAGATGGCATACACTACTTCAGAACACTGCAAAAGCTTTGTATAAAAATATTTGATTCATGTTAAGCAAACCCTCACCCTACATTAGATTTAGAATGGGTTTGGAAACAATTTTTAAAGAAATTACTGGAACTGCAGTCAATAGGTAGAAAGAAAGAATTGTTGATGAAGATGATTGTCATCATTGATGCTTCTGTCTGGTATCAGTTTTATTGTAATTTTTCTCTTAAGAATTCAGTTGCAGCTCATATGAGGCAGAGGGGTGACATCATGCTTGCAAAATGTAATATGTTTGCATATTTATACTATTTGTTTTTCCATTATCTGAGGGTGACAGTGGTAAGGAAAAACTCCCTCATGAGGAAGAAACCTTTAGCAGAACCAGGCTCAGGACAAGTAGTATCTACTTTAACCAGTTGGGTTTAGTAATAACAAGGAGGAGGAACAGATACACAATGGCAGATCAAGAATCACATGATATAAATAGTATCAAATGATAACTATTCAATTTTAAGAAATCATTTTAAGAAATCAGGTAATTCTGTCCTCCAGTAGTCTAAGCCTATGGCGGCAGCATATTATAAGCCAACCCTAACTCTAGGATTTATCAAAAATGAAAGTCTAGTCTTAAAACTGGACAATGTTATCAGCCTCACAGACAGAAACTGGAAGTTGGTTCCACAAGAAAGGAGCCTGATAACTGAAAGATATTCCTCCCATTCTGCGTTTGGAAACTCTAGGTAGGAACCACGAGTAAGCCTTCAGTGTGAGAGAGAAGTGCTCTATTAGGAAAATCTGGAACAATAAGATCTCCAATTTAAGATGGAGCTAGGTTGTTGAGGGCTTTAATTTAAATTTCATTTTATTTATTTATTTATTTATTTATTTATTTATTTAAATTAAGACAATACAACATGTCAGCAGTTAGCATCAATGTAAATATGCCAGAGTTAGCACAAAAGCTAATTTTAATCCATTGTCCTAAGGCAAGAACAAGAAACATCCCACAAAACAAAGAGCAGAGAATAATACAAGCATCACCTGCGTAACACACAACATGAAATTAAAATAAGGATATGATGCCATAACAAAATAGACAAGAAATCTACATATGAGTGCACCTCTGGTTAGTTCTCAATCAGTGTTTCAAAGACTTTATAGATTAGAAGTAAATTTTTGAATTCAATTCTGGATTCAACAGGGAGCCATTGTAGAGACGCTAAAACTGGAGAGATATGATCTCTCCTACTAACTCCAGTTAAGACACTGGTAGCAGCATTTTGGATTCACTGAAGACTTTTTAAATAAGCTTTTCACACATACACATATATACACATACATATATACACATATATACACAAATATATAGATATACTATATATCTATATAGTAAAAGAAAGTCTTCTCTCCTTTTCACTTTTTGTGATTGTTGGAGCAAAAATCAACTTCAAAACTTAAATTGATTTTATGCACAGCCCAAGTGGACATCTCATCCTCTGACGTCAGTAATACATTTCTAACCAGTGTCAAATTATAGTTATGATCAAAGCTGCACATATGTGTATATGAAAGAGCAAACAACAAAGCAATGTTAAAAACACCAAAGAATCCTATTCAAAAGGTGCATTATTGTTTGAAAAATAACTATATAAAGAAAAAAGAAAGTAGGCTCAATCATTCAGGTAAATAAATTACATACAAAAATGAGCATGCATCAGGGTACATACAAAAAAGTTAAACTGTATCATCCGGAGAGTTTCTTTTTTTGAAAGGAAATGTTTTATCCTTCATCCAAAGGACTCCCATCAGTCTGAGGCCTGCCAACAGGGTCTATTGTATTAAGTAGCACCTTGTTGACTTGTTTCAAACCAGTCTGCTGTTGAGCTCAGTGTTGTTATGCACTATGATTAACTGCTTTAGACTGATGGTCCTCCATTTTGCATGTGTAAAGCCATTATGCCTGGGAACTCAACAGCAGACTGGTTTGAAACACATCAACAATGTGCTTGGTATGACATATCCTGTTGGTAGGCCTCAGACTGATTAAGTCCTTCAGATGAAAGATGAAAAATTTTCTTCCAAAAAGGAAACCGTCCAGATGACATGATGTAACTTTTTTGTGAACTATAGAATGAGTTTTTGACAGAAAACAGTAGTTGGTACAAAAGCCCAAGACAAACCAACAACTATTTCTTTACCATGTTTTTGACGAGAACAAGAGGAAATGGAAGATGAAGATGTTGTCTCTGGTGCCTTATTGGTATCCTCATCTGTCATCTCATTCACTTGTGTTTCTGTTGCCTTTGTGGCTGAAGTTTCTGTTGCCTCCGTGGCTGAAGTTTCTGTTGCCTCCGTGGCTGAATAAAAGTACTCCTGCTCATCACTTGAGGAATCCAGATCTTGTGATTCAATTCTTTCTGAAGATAAGTTGCAAGTAATTTGAGAAAAAAGGATCACATGCAATTTTTGTTGAAAAATAAAACCACTAACAGATCAGATTTCTTACATTACTCTTGCACCCATACACAAATGTTATCCCTTAAAGCTGCACAGACATTTCATAGGATTGCAAACAATACATTGACTTCAGTTTTGTAGTCTCCCAGTTTGATAACTGATTAATGTGGTTCTTAAACTTTATTTACCATCAATTGATTATGTTAAGATAATACTGTACATATTGGATCCAAATCAAATATTCACGCTTACCTTATCCGGATTAGTTCAAGGGTGCTTCCAAGTAAAAAAAGTGACTTCCTGTTCTGAGGGGGCAGGACCTCAATGAAGTCACAACATGACAACAAAGGATCGCCGGGCATCCAACAGGGATGAGTCATGCCAAGTTTGGTGCATTTCAGTCTTTCATTGTGAAAGTTATAGCTGTTTGAAATTTATGGAGTGAAACACAAATTTGAGTCCTGGCCACGCCCCTTTAGTATAAATGAAAATGCAAGCTTTTGATCATTTTTACTGTCCAGTGTATTAAGGGCATATTAACCAAGTTTGAAGGCAATCCTTTAAAATCCCTAGGAGAAGTTCGTTCAAATCTGTAAGTAGAAACACCAGAAAATAATAATAATAATAATAATAATAATAATAATAATAATAATAATAATAATAATAATAATAATAATGCATTTTATTTGGTAGCACCTTTCAAAACATCCAAGGAAACTTCACAGCATTAAAAACACAATAAAACAATATAAAATAACTATATAAAAAAGAAAAATTAAAGTGAGAAGGCTAACTTGAACAGATGAGTTTTGAGTTTTGATTTGAAGGTCAGAAGGCAGTCAATGTTACGGATGTCTGGGGGAAGAGCGTTCCAGAGTTGGGGAGCAGAGTGAGAAAAGGCTCTGTGTCCCATGGTGCTGAGGTGGACAAGAGGCACATTGAGATGGATGGAAGAGGAAGAACGAAGAGAGCGTGAATGGGTGGTAATGTGCAGGAGATTAGACAGGTAAGGAGGGGAGAGGCTATGAATAGCCTTAAAAGTGTACAACAGGATTTTAAATTGAATTCTGAATGTGACTGGAAGCCAGTGAAGTTGCTGTAAAACTGGGGTGGTGTGGTAGAATGGGGGGGGGTTGGTAACGATGCGGGCAGTTGAATTTTGAACCATTTGAAGCTTAAGGATTAATTTGAAATATGCAGATCGGGTAATACTATTGATTTGAGAATGAAAAGAGAGAGTGCTATCAAGAATGACACCCAGACTCTTGATGTGAGAGGAGGGAGAAACCAAGGAGTTGTCAATGAAGAGGGAAAAACTGTTAACTTTAGATAAGGTGGATTTAGTACAATGAGTAAAAACTCTGATGTATCACTGTTTAATTTCAGGAAGTTACACGTGAACCAGGAGTTAATTTCAGCTAAGCAGGAAGTGAGGGAGGAGGGAGGAAGTGAAGAGTCAGGTGCAGTGGATAAAAAGAGCTGGGTGTCATCAGCAAAACAATGGAAATGGGTGTTAAATTTACTGAAGATATCGCCAAGGGGGAGAAGGTAGATGATGAAAAGAAGGGGCCCCAGGACAGAGCCTTAGAGCACACCTGAAGTCACAGGAGAGGAATGGGATCTGAATGATTTTAGTTGGATGAACTGGGTGCGACCAGAGAGATAGGACTGAAACCAAGCGAGGGGTGTGTGGGTGATGTCAATGGATGAAAGTCTATGGAGGAGGATGTTGTGGGAGATGGTATCAAAAGCCGCACTGAGATCGAGAAGTATTAGGAGGGAAAGTAAACCAGAATCTGCTGCCATGAGAAGAGAGTTGGTGATTCTGAGGAGAGCAGATTCTGTGCAAAAAAAATCATCTGTGTTAATTGGGTTTATTGATGCCTCTAAGGCATTTGATCGTGTCAATCATTACAAGTTATTTGACAAATTAAAACAGAGAGGTGTTCCAGATATTATTATACGAATTTTAGTTTACTGGTATTCTAACCAGAAAATGCATGTAAAATGGGGCAATAACATCTCGGCTTCCTTTGGTGTGAGTAACAGTGTGCGTCAGGGTGGGCTTCTTTCACCTGCCCTGTTTAACATTTATATGGACGACCTGTCAAAAGAATTGAACCTCTGTAAAACTGGATGTGTGATCGGTGATAACCTGGTTAATCACTTTATGTATGCTGATGACCTGGCTGTCCTCTCGCCCAGCAGTGCTGGTTTTCAACAGTTACTGAATATCTGCTCTGATTATGGGTTGAAATTTGATGTGTAGTACAATGCTAATGTGGTGATAGAGGAAGGCACCTAATTACACCAATAGTTCTCAGCTGCGAGGAGCCAGTGGGCGTGGTATATAGGTAGCTGCTGCATTCAGTCAGTAAGGTCGTCTTCGTGCTCCCGCTGTGTGGCTGGTGGCCGTGGGTGTTGGCCGTGCAAGGCAACCCATCGCTGAGTGAGGTGCGGGCCGGTGTTTATTCCTTCACGGGGTAGGTGTTGTCGCTCTCTCTCTGTACTATAGCTGATATACAATAGCTGATCGGATAGAAACACTAATTGGAAGTGTTGTCATAGGTAAAGTGCTACGGTGCTGCGCTTCTCCGTTCCCTCATACACAAGTGTGTGTGCGTGTGTACATGGTTGTGAAGATCGGCAGGTAAGGAAACAATTGTCATTGTAAGCTCTATTTTGTGGCAGCTGTATGAAGAATAGTTATTAATTAACTTTCTTAGGTCTCCCCCCCATCGGGACCACTGCTGCTCTGTTTCCGGACACTGCTGCTTTTTCCTTCCGGCGTCCCCTCTGGTTCCTCTGCAACTCCGTTTGAGGAAGCTGTGCGCAAGTGCTTGAAAAGTGGACTGTGGTGTCGTCAGCCGCTGCCCTTCCAGTGGCGTGCAGGGTGTGACGTCAGTGTGGCCACTTGCCTTACCTACGGCATGTCGCGAGTGCCAGAACCAGTTGAAGGGTGATCTGTATTTAATTGTGAAAATCATTCAGTGTTTGTGTGTTGGGTTTAAAGGGTTATCTTTTGTTTATTTATGTAGTTTTGTTGTGTTGTAGTTTAGCATGCCAATTTTAATGATTTACTGAGTGACTAATTGTGAATAAACACTGCATTTTAAGGATGGTATAACTGACAAATGTTTAGATTAATTGTAATAAATCATTGTTATTTTGAACAGTTGTCCCGGATGTTTTAATCAGTGCAAGGCGAACCTGCGTGGCCTTAAAGTAAATGCTCGGGGTGAAATTCCCAGGGTGGCGTTGTTTTGTATTTACTTTAATTTATTCATGCTCTCAGGGCATGAGTAATGCCATACTAAGAAAACGGTTGTGCTAATATGTAGGACTAAAGCAGACAAGCAACTCTGTTTCCCTGATTTCTTTTTGTCAGGACAAAAGTTAAATGTTTGCTCAAAAACTAAATATCTGGGTCACTACATCATTGACCAGCTATGTGATGATGATGACATTTATCGACAGTGTCGCATGTTGTACGCCCAGGCAAACATTCTGAGGAGGAAGTTTCACATGTGCACTAATGAGGTAAAAATATGTTTGTTTAAAGCTTACTGTACATCCTTGTATGCAGCTCCTCTGTGGTGTAAATTTAAAAAAGCTAGCATGTGTTCATCTGTGTTCATCTGTGACCATCTGCTCATACAAACTCATGTTCGTGCTGCTGTTTATTCCCACTATATTAGGCTTAGTGTATTACTAGTTGATGTTTTTCTTAGTTAGTTCTAGATGTTATTACTGTTTTTCTCTTTCATTTGTTGTTGGATGTAACTGGGACCTCGTGTACATAATCTCGTTTTCATCACATGTACCACATGCGGTGCAAATGACAATAAAGACTCTCTGACTCTGACTCTGATGCAGAAGCTTAAGGTTGCTTATAATGACTCCCTGAGAATTCTACTTAAGAAACCAAGGTTCAGCAATGCAAGTGAAATGTTCTGTAATGCACATGTCAGAACGTTTCAGGCGCTCATGAGAAATTTGATGTACAAGTTTATGCGTCGTTTGTGCAGCTCCATGAACAGTCTTATTGTAACGTTTTCACATCCCTCTGTCAGTACGCTAAGATACCTGTCGTCTCTGTGGAATCATTGGTACGCAAGTCTCTTATAAGATTTTATTTTTTATTAAATATATTTTTATTCTTTTTATTTTTTTCGGTATGTGTTGTGTGTGTTATGTTTTTTTGTGGACCACGAGTCTGTCGAATAAAGTTGATGATGATGATGTGCTGACCGGGGCAGAAACCAGACTGAAACTGTTTGTATAGACTGTTATCGGTTAAATGGAGGTGGAGTTGAGAGGCGACTGTTTTTTCCAGAATTTTAGAAATGAATGGAAAGTTAGAAATAGGACAGAGATTTTTGAAGGTATTAGGATCCAATCCAGGTTTTTTTAACGATTGGAGTGATAACTGCAGTTTTGAAAATAACTGGGACAGTTCCAGAAGAGAGAGAAGAGTGGATAATAGCAGAAATGAACGGAAGAAGTGATACAATGCAATATTTAACAAGGGCTGTAAGGAGAGGATCCAGTGAGCATGTAGAGGACTTGGATTTATGGGGGCGGCTGTGGCACAGTGGTAGTGGCAGCCGACCCCAGATCGGAAGGTTGGAGCTTCAAATCCCGCTTCCGCCCACCATGTGTCGTTGTGTCCCTGGGCAAGACACGTAACCCCGAGTTGCTCCCGGTAGGTCTGGATGGCGCCTTGCATGGCAGGCTACCGCTACCGGTGTATGAATGTGTGAATGAATGGGTGGATAGCTGGTATTGTAAAGAGCTTTGGGGCTCCTCACAGGGGGCTGGAAGGCACTATATAAACAAGCTCCATTTACCATTACCATTTACCATAAGTTTGGGTCCTGGAGGGTGCGTGGGAGTTTGCCCAACCAGTTTACATGTGCTTTGTGGACTTGGAGAAGGCATTCGACCACGTCCATCGGGAGGTTCTGTGGGGGGTACTCCGGGAGTATGGGGTACCAGGCCCTTTGATACGGGCTGTTAGGTCCCTGTATGACCGGTGTCAGAGCTTGGTCCGCATTGCCGGCAGTAAGTCAGGCTCGTTTCCAGTGAGAGTTGGACTCCGCCAAGGTTGCCCTTTGTCACCGATTCTGTTCAGAACTTTTATGGGCATAATTTCTAGGCGTAGCCAAGGTGCTGATGGGATCCGATTTGGTGGCCTTAGAATCACTTCTCTGTTTTTTTGCAGATGATGTGGTCCTATTGGCTTCATCAGGTCGTGATCTACATCTTTCGCTGGAGCGGTTTGCAGCTGAGTGTGATGCGGCCGGGATGAGGATCAGTTCCTCGAAGTCCGAGGCCATGGTCTTGAGCCAGAAGAGGGTAGCGTGCCCTCTCCGGGTCGGGGATGAGGTCCTGCCCCAAGTGGAGGAGTTGAAGTATCTCTGGGTCTTGTTCACGAATGAGAGAAAACTGGAGCGTGAGATCGATAGGCGGATAGGTGCAACATCCGCAGTGAAGCGGGCACTGTACCAGTCTGTCGTGGTGAAGAGAGAGCTGAGTCAAAAGGCAAAGCTCTCAATTTACCGATCAATCTACGTTCCCACCCTCATCTATGGTCATGAGCTTTGGGTTGTGACCGAAAGAACGAGATCTCGGATACAAGCGGGTGAAATGAGTTTCCTCCGCAGGGTGTCTGGACTCTCCCTTAGAGATAAGGTAAGAAGCTTGGTCATCTGGGAGGGACGTGGAGTAGAGCCGTTGCTACTTTACATCGAGAGGAGCCAGTTGAGGTGGCTCGGGCATCTGGTTAGGATGCCTCCTGGACGCCTCCCTGGTGAGGTGTTCCGGGCATGTCCCATCGGGAGGAGACCCAGAGGAAGACCCAGGACACGCTGGAGGGACTATGTTTCTCGGCTGGCCTGGGAACGCCTTGGGATTCCCCCGGAGGAGCTGCTCCACGTGGCAGGGAAGAGGGAAGTCTGGGCCTACTTACTGAGGCTGCTACCCCTGCGACTCGACCCCGGATAAGCGGAAGACAATGGATGGATAGATGGATGATCAGTTAGGACTGACGTGCACCAAAATGTTACATGTTCTAGAAGCAGATGATTTGACAAAATCCTGAAACCCATGTTGCTCATTATGTTGGAGCCTAACTGAGCCCCATAGGGCTGATAACGGTCATCAGATGACTCCCTCTCCTAGGTCAGGCTCCAGAGTGGGATCTCGGTAACCAACATTCATCAGTTTCCTTGATTTGGACTGTCCAAACAAGTATTTTTTTAATCACAGTTGTTGATCATTTCAACAAATACATTATTTGGATGTTTTCTAAAAATAAATTGACATTGGTGGCACCATAGTGGCACAACTGGTAGAACTGCTACATCTCAGTGAGCAGATTACCCTAGTTCAAATCCTGGTCCAGAGACCTTTCTGGGTAGAGTTTGCATGCTCTCTCCATACATGTGTGGGTTTTATCTGGGTACTCCAGTTTCCTCCCACAGACCAAAAACATGTATGATATGCTAATTAGTTACTCTAAATTGTTCCTAAGTATTACCCCGGCTTTACACTGCACGCGGCTCCGCCCCGCTCCGGTCCGTAGGTCGCAGCTGGACGAGTCCAATTTCCACTGCCTCCGCTCCGCTCAGGTCCACCTGGATGCGCCGCTCCGCATAAGTAAGTCAGAACAAAACAATTCATTCGGTGGAAGAAGGAGAACAACTGTAGAGAGACTGCTACCTTGATCTTCTCTCGTAAATGAGCTACATGGTTTGAGCAACAGGAAGTGATGTTTACATTTCAGAATAAAATACTTTTTTATTTATTTATTTCTTGTATTGCGTTTGTAGGCGTAGTCATAGTCATAAATATAATAGTTTAGTCATAGAATAGTCATAAATGATAGTTTGACAGCATTTTTGTACAAATAAATCCGTATAAAGCTAGGATTAGTCCGCCCGTGGTGATTTTATTTTGTAAATACGGATGTTGTGCTCGTTCCTTTTCCTGTTGGTGCGACGTAATCTTCAAAAGTTGACTCCGGCACAGCTCCGGCATCAGGCAGAAATAGAAAAATTTCTAATTTTGACGGAGTGCCGTCCGCTCGCCGCAGCTCACCGCCGCCGTGTGGAGCCAGTGTAAATTCTGTCATTGATTATAATGGGTGCGTATTTGCTGCGGAGGTCAGACCGGACCGGAGCGGAGCCGCGTGCAGTGTAAAGCCGGGGTTAGTGAGTGAGTGAGTGAGTGAGTGAGTGTTTCTATGTGGCCCTATTGGGTACCCTGCCTCTCGCATAATGATTGTTGGACATGTGCACTAGAAACCCCATGACCCAAAGTTGAAGAAGCGGGTAAACTATAATAGATAGATGAAATAAATTGGCAGTGGTGCCCTGAAGTGGGTCAGCTGCTGTTAGACATACTGGCTGTGGGCAAGAGAGAAAGTCAGAGGCATTGATGCTAGGAATAAATCAGATGGTTTGTACACAATCAGTGTTAGATATGGACTTGTGCAATTATTTATAGATCAAAGCCCTCGTGAATAAATTATTTACTAGCTAAATAAAGGAAATAATTATCCTTAAAAATCTATAATATAATGAAGTCCAAATGCCAATGGTCAATATACAGTATCCATTCAATTGTCCAACTTTGTTCTGAAATATTTTTAACAAAATAAATGTGACAGCTTAAATTTACCAAACTGTGATGGGACATCAGTGATAATGTACTATGCATCACCACAGTCGTACTTTGTATTTGTATTTCTTGTTAGTTTCTTTTACTGGTGTTGTAGTCCAGTTGCGCCACCGTGGGCAACACGGCGGCGCAACTGGTAGAGCTGCTGCCTCTTAGCGAGAAGGTCCAAGATTCAAATCCTGGTCCGGGGGCCTTTCTGGGTGGAGTTTGCATGTTCTCTCCGTGCATGCGTGGGTTTTCTCCGGGTGCTCCGGTTTCCTCCCACAGTCCAAAAACATGCATGTTAGGTTGATTGGTAACTCTAAAAATTGACCCTGGGTGTGAGTGAAACAGGTCCCTCTTGTAAATGAGTCCCCGTGGCTCAACGAGGCTAGCCTGTATAAATAAAGGTTGAATTAATGAATGAATGAATATAATGAGGTTAGATTAGTAATTAGGGCATAATTTTGTGAGAAAAGGGTTTAAATGAATGAGCAAGATAAGAAACTACCCGATTACATCCCTTTAATTTAGACCATATGAAATATTCCACTAGACAAAAATATTTTTGTTTGAATGTAATTTAATTTGCTTTTTGGAGTGTTGTATAAAAATTTATCAAGGTCAATGTCAAGGTGTCTTCATTGTCATTCTTTGTCATTCATTTATGGTTTTGGTGTTGAGAGGATCCGTTTTGGTGGCCTTAGAATAGCTTCTCTGTTTTTTGCAGATGATGTGGTCCTACTGGCTTCATCAGTTCGTGATTTACAACTTTCACTGGAGCGGTTTGCAGCCGAGTGTGATGCGGCCGGGATGAGGATCAGTTCCTCCAAATCCGAGGCCATGGTCTTGAGCCGGAAAAGGGTAGCATGCCCTCTCCGGGTCGGGGAGGAGGTCCTGCCCCAAGTGGAGGAGTTTAAGTATCTCGGGATCTTGTTCACGAATGAGGGAAAACTGGAGCGTGAGATCGATAGGCGGATAGGTGCAGCGTCCGCAGTGAAGCGGGCGCTGTACCGGTCTGTCGTGGTGAAGAGAGAGCTGAGTCAAAAGGCAAAGCTCTCAATTTACCGATCGATCTACGTTCCCACCCTCATCTATGGTCATGAGCTTTGGGTTATGACCGAAAGAACAAGATCTCGGATACAAGCGGCTGAAATGAGTTTTCTCCGCAGGGTGGCTGGACTCTCCCTTAGAGATAGGGTGAGAAGCTCAGTCATCCGGGAGGGACTCGGAGTAGAGCCGCTGCTTCTCCACATCGAGAGGAGCCAGTTGAGGTGGCTCGGGCATCTGGTTAGGATGCCTCCTGGACGCCTCCCTGGTGAGGTGTTCCGGGCATGTCCCACCGGGAGGAGACCCAGAGGAAGACCCAGGACGCGCTGGAGGGACTATGTTTCTCGGCTGGCCTGGGAACGCCTTGGGATTCCCCCGGAGGAGCTGCTCCAAGTGGCTGGGGAGAGGGAAGTCTGGGCCTCCCTACTTAGGCTGCTACCCCCGCGACCCGACCCCGGATAAGCGGAAGAAGATGGATGGATGGATGGATGATAAAAACATACTTCAAATACATATTGATCAATTCAAAGAATTCAGTTAATTTAGTTTTGTAACATCATCATTTAAATGTACATTGCTATACAGACCATGATAGGTGGAGAAATGGAAATAGGAATATATTTTGATAATAAATTATAGGCAAACATTTCTAAAAAGTTTATGTAAATCACTACAGTAATTAGTATACAAAGTTTTTGACATGTTAAAACCGTATTGAAGAATATAGTGCTGCTAATTTGCTGACACTATGATTATAACCTTCAAAAGACAATATTTTTATCAGTTTTTTAGAATAGTTTTAATTTTTGCTTAATCCATGTGACCATTCATTTGTTAAAAAAACTTTTAATATCAGGCAAAACATGGGTTACTATGTGGTCCTACTTATATTTTCAGTTTCTATTTTAATGATTCTTTTATTTGTAACAGAAGAGGTTTAACTTCTCATCCAAAAAGCATTCTCTATTCCAAGAGGGTGAGTGAGCAGGTTTAAAAAGCCTGAGATAACATCCAACATGCCTATGTAAATTTGCAAATCGCACCCCCCTCTTAACAGTAGGGGGTTTGCTGGTGAAGATTCTTAGTCATCCAGGACATGATAAAATCAGAACAAGCGCTCAATACAAAAACAAGTAGGGGGTTTCTTAAGGCCTTTGTTAGACTAATCCCAAGATGAGGCTCCTCTGAGGCCCCAGGGCAGGTTCCCATTGTCATTGTCACATTGTTCTATACACTCCCACAAGGGGCAACAGTGAGGTATACACAGATTTTATGGGGAGACGAGGGGAGAAGTCATACACATACACAAAAAAACCTATTTTGATGACTTTTTGGGACGTTTGAGATTTTTGGTTTAAAATGCATTTTGGAGCATGCTGAATGCGATTATATGGTTTTCTAATTGGGGACCGTGGTTTTGGTCCCCAATTGCCAAGGTGTCCCCAAATGACTGGTGTGTAAACGTGTTGAAGACCCCAAATGGGACATAATCAAACGCACACACACACACACACACACACACACACACACACACACACACACACACACACACACACACACACACACACACGCACACACACACGCACACACACACATACACACACACACACATACACACACACACAGTAAGAGAGTAAGAGAGAGAGAGAATGGCCAAGTCTGAAAAGGCATCGTTTTGTCTAAACACAGAAAGGAAATGAGACATTTTCACTATAAAGTAACGGATAAACACACTCATGGATTATCCTGAACAAACAGAGCTAGACACCTTCATTGCCAAACAAAAAATGTTGGAACAAAGGCTAACAAATTTTTTTAATATATGAGTATTTCATTAAAACGTACTTACATTAAAAGCATGTTTAGTAATCCCATGTTTAAGAAAAAATAATGTCAGTAATATGAGTAAAACAACTGTATGAATAGCTTCTAGAAACATTGATACGATTTGAGAACTTTTCTCCAAAAAGCTATTCACTGTGGCAACACGGGCACACAAAATAAAAGAAAAAGAATCAAAAGAAAACACTTGCAGCTTCAATTATCTGAACGTCCAGATGCTGTTTCCTGTTACAGAGGAAGTGCGTGGATTACACTTCAGGAAGTGGCTGTGCCCTCCTGTTTGGGCTCCTTAGACATTGTACTCACTGAGTAAACATGATACCATTTTTTTCAGGTCCACAAAAAACATATCATACAACCTTCCTTTCACCCTGCTTACATATAAGATTTTCTGTTGGAAAAATATCTCCAGACCTCTAGTATCCCTATTGGGTCGTTGGTCCTGGAGTGCAAAACATGTGGCAGGTGAACAAATACTGCACAGTGAGGGGACTCTGGGTAAAGTCAGTGTGGATATGAGGGGTCAGACAGGTGGAGTGCTGTAGCGGATCTCTGTGTTGAAATTGTCAGGTGTCTTGGGCAACCAAGGTTTCTTCAGCATGTTGTACTTCATGATCACCTCCTCATTAGCGTAGATTGGGGTGTCTGTGTCATCGGAATGGTACCCTGAATGATATCCACTCGTCTGATTGGATGACTCTGACGCCACTGACTCTTTGCTCTTGGATCGCAGCAGTTGGCTGATGTGACAGTTCATAAAGAAAGAAAAGAGTGATGACTCCCATATAGATAATACGTGAGCATCACATATATGCATAATTTGTTTATTTCTCACCTGAAGTTGGGAGTGGTGGGTAGCTGTTGATTTAAACCCAGCCCGCTGTCTGTGTGACCCTCCTGCAGGAGAGACAATTCAAATTACACTGCTCTTTAAATAATACAGGAAAACATTTAGCTTTATTTTGTTTTTTTTTATTCTTTACAATATTCTTTAAAACTTTAGATAAAGGTTAAAACTTTTTAATCATCATCGGTGTTTGTTGTTCACACCAGTTTTTAAAATTTGTCAATTTTATTGTCAGATGTCAAAAATTGCCTAATTTGATTTGGCCCCTGAACTACATATCTATAGCTGATTACTCACCTTCTAGCAGATTGGAAAAAAGAACATTGAAACATGTTTTCTTCAACTGGACTAATGTTGTGAGTGGGAAATAAAACAGGTTTGTTGGACATGTAGCCTACTTGGACATGTGCATCAAAAACTGGTCATGACCCACATCAAAGCAACCTTCGACATCAGCGAGGACCCTCACCAGTATGCATATTGCAATAATTGATCAATAATGGACACCATCTCCTCTGTGGTCCACACTGCTCTCACCCACCTGGAGCAGCAGGACTTCTAGGCCTGTATGCTCTTTGTGGACTTCACATATGCCTTCAACATCATGATTCCCAAGACCTTGATGGACAAATTACTCACACTAGGACTAAGCCCCTCCCTATGAAACTGGCTCCTAGATTTCTTAACCAACAGGGTGCAGTCTGTGAGGATCCACAACTTCTCCTCCTTCACTATAATCCTCAGCATTGGCTCCACTCAGGCCTGTATGTTGAGCCCCGTCCGTTCACTCTGCTCACATATGATTGTGCACCTACCCATCCAGGTGTCATATTGTAAAGTTTGCTGACGATGCAGTGCTGGTGGGATGCATCACAAACAATGATGAGTCCAGCTACAGGCAGGAGGTGGAACACCTGGAGAGCTGGTGCAAAAAGAATAACCTTCACATAAATGTGAAGAAGACAAAGGAGATGATTGTGGATTTCAGAAGGAGCAAACACCCCCTCTCTGCACATAGGAGGAACTGCGCTCCAGCTACAAGTACTTGGGTGTACACCTGAACGATAACCTCAGCTGGAGCAACAACACCACCAGCCTGATCAAGAAAGCTCATCAGAGACTCTACTTCCTCAGGTGGCTGAGACGAGCTGGTCTGGGAAGCTCAGTCCTCACCTCCTTCTACAGGTGTGCAGTGGAGAGCATCCTGTGCTCCAGCATCAACGTGTGGCATGGAGGCTGCACAGCTGCAGAAAGAAAAGCTCTACAGAGAGTGGTGAAGGCTGCACAGAAGTCTGTTGGAGTCAGTCTCCCCACCATCACAGACATTTACACCTCCAGATGCAGGAAGAGGGCCACCTGCATCATGAAGGACCTCACTCACCCAGCACACTCACTTTTTGCCCTGCTCCCCTCATGCAGGAGGTTGCAGAACATTACGTGTAAAACCACTAGACTGAGGAACAGCTTGTACCCTGAAGCTGATTCATGAATCTCTAACCAGAAAAATCACTGTAATGCCACTTTAATTGGAAATGTATCTATTTAGCTGTGCTGCTGATTACTCAAGCTGCTGATTTCTTAAACATAAGTTGTTATATTCACCCATCTGCTCACAACAGACTCATGTTCAGGCTGCTGTTTAATACACTGTATTATATTACATTATTATTGTTTAGCATGCATCATAGATCCTCAAATATCGTTTCTTTTTATACTTTATATTTTGGATATTTTGGATGTAACTGGGACCTTGAGTACACCATTTTGTTCCACCTCATGTACCATGTGTGATGCGAATGACAATAAAGTCATCTTCAACCTTGAACATGTACCTTCTTTTATCCAGATAACAGATTTTAAGGAAACTCACAGAAAGGGATCATTGAATATACATCTAGAACAAATTAACTTGTAAGGTCAATTTAGATTAATTACATTGTCCTAACTGAAATCATTTTATGATTTGCCACAGTCCGTGTAGGTTTTCTCCATCTTCCTCTATTAGACCCAAAGCATCAATGTTCGAGAAATGGACATTCCTAAATTAAACTGAAGAGAATCACTTATATTATTGTTCAAAGTGCACAAACAACTAAAAAAAGTTTACAGACATATTTTATTCCGTAACTCGAATGCTATGCTAGTGGTTGATGTGAAATGTTCTCTGCTGTTGGCATCACCTTGATAACCCAGGAAAAAGATAAGTTTGTTCAGGCAAGTAAAGAGAGGTACTAAAAAAGGTTCTGTAGATGCACTTCAATTAAAATACAGTCATATGAATTTATTTTGATGTATCAATAAAACTAAAGCATGTGAAAAGCTGAGAATTATAATGATTTGGATGATCATATGATTGTTTCAAGTCCATGATCATCTGCTGTTTTACTTTACTGGCAATTCTATTCTATAGCTACACAAACTATAGGAGAGCACTAACCTACTCAGCACTGCTGCTGATATTAGTGCTTAGTGTATTTTTAGTTTATGTTTTTCTTAGTTCATATCTTAGATGTTATTACTGCTCTTCTTTTACATTTTGTTGTTGGATGTAACTGGGACCCTGTGTACATAATCTCGTTTCATCACATGTACCACATGTGGTGCAAATGACAATAAAGATTCTCTGACTTTGACTGCTGCTTCTAAAGCAAAAAACAGCTGTAAATATTGCAACCAGTCAATCTCACTGCAGTGAGAGTGCTCTCAAAACAACATGGAAAAGACATCTTTGTCTTTTTATTTTTCTAAGGTTTTAGACAATGTTCCACTTTCACTTTTTAAGTAATTTTTAAATACAGATCCTTCACAAAAAGGATGCAATTTCTCAGGCAAAAAAGAAAAACACAGATTGCCGTGCCAGTCCTTTCACTTTTTAAGTAATTTTTAAATACAGATCCTTCACAAAAAGGATGCAATTTCTCAGGCAAAAAAGAAAAACACAGATTGCCGTGCCAGTCTTTGATTGTGGGGAATAAAATAGCTCAAACATGGATTGTCTTGTGACCATGCAGTTTGTACAAGAATGCAGCTGCTAAATATTGCCTTATAATAAAACTGACACATTCCTGATTTTTTTCTTCTTTTTTCTAGAAAATCCTGCTACAGGAGGGATACGTCAGCACAAACAAAATATTCTTCTCACCATGACACTGCTCTGCGCCACAGGGATGTCTTCAAAGGTCTTCAGGCTGAGGGGTTGATTGTATCTCTCACTCTGCTGGGACAGTCTGCACACAGTGGACAGGTGATCAGTGTTTAACTCTCAGGAGAAACAGGTGAAGCAGACAGGCAACAGAATCATACTAACCCAAGAGACGATGGGCTGTCGTAGTGAGTTTCTAGGATTGTCCCACTTTGAGGCTGGTTGTACGGGAAGCTAAGGTCCATGGACGCTGCACATTTTTCTGCTTCAATAACTGTCAGGGGAATGTAATCCTTCCCATCCTAAATAACAAGAATGGATCATTTTACTTGAAATGCACATCTCTTTAACCAGTTCCGTTATTGGCTTATTAAGGAAACAGGTGTTTCCACCATTGTATGCTGGTGAAGATTCTCAGTCGTCCAGGACATGATCAAATCAAAAAAGGCGTTCAATACAGGATCAACTGGACTTTATTTGTAGCAACAAGACGTTTCGCTTCTCATCCGAGTTGATACAGCTGAATTGATGAAGCTCCTCGGATGAGAAGTGAAACGTCTTGTTGCTACAAATGAAGTCCAGTTGTTCTGTATTGAACGCCTTTTTTGATTCCACCATTGTAATTACATTTCTGAGTACTTTTGTTGGTTTCAGGTTCAGAAAATGATGACAGATTAATTTCACAAGTTTTGACTTAACTCTGAAATGGGTGTGAAGTTGTTGTTTCAACTGTAAGTATTTGGAGCACACTAACTGTACCAACGTAGAGAAAAACAGGGACTATCATTTAATCAAGATAATCTTTAAATTTATATTTAAAGAAAATAGTTGATGAGCCTGTAGGCTCACAGGATAATGTTTGTGTTTGCTTTACAGAGGGGACAACTGAGAATGAAGGATACAGTATAGTTACGGGTGGACTCGTAAATCTTTGGTTTCGACAAACCTGTTGAGCACTGGCCTGC
This sequence comes from Garcialebias charrua, assembly GCA_038048925.1. Taxonomy (NCBI): domain Eukaryota; kingdom Metazoa; phylum Chordata; class Actinopteri; order Cyprinodontiformes; family Rivulidae; genus Garcialebias; species Garcialebias charrua. The sequence continues at coordinate 49,411 of JBBPBX010006487.1, read as the reverse complement.
AGAAGATTTCCCAGATGCTCGACCAGCTCTGCAAATGTGGGTCTGTCTGTAGGACAAGCCATCCAGCAGTCCAACATGGTCTGGTATCTAATTACATATGTAAGATTGACCTCAGTAAATTAACAGATGATGGAGTAATAACTTTGTTGTGAATTGTTCTGCTATAATTTGAAGTTTGAACTCACATTTCAGTGGTGGCATACTCTGGAGGTCTCATCCTTGTGCCTACTTTGAGCCTCCTGCAAAATGACTCATCAATGCAAACTCCTGGGTAGGGTGATGCTCCTGCAGAGATTACGAAACAGGTGACTGTTCAGGTGTAAAGTACTAGCTATGTATGTAAAATATGTTATTAGTTTTAGATTTACCCAAAGAAAAGATCTCCCAAAGAAGAACTCCAAAAGACCAAACGTCACTTTGTGTGGTGTAAACTCGGTCAAAAATAGTTTCAGGAGCCATCCATTTCAGAGGGAGACGGGCCTATAGCAACAAGAAAAATGTTGGGTTTTTTTTACCGTCTACTTTAATGTTGTGATTGTGTGTCCATAAATCAGTATAGAGGCCTCACATCTCCCTTGCGGACATAGTCAGGATCTTTGTAAACATCTCTAGCGAGACCAAAGTCACAAATCTTCACCACGTTGTTCTCTGAGAGGAGGATGTTTCTGGCTGCTAAATCTCTGTGGATACACTACAGAAGACACAGAGGATTGTACTGTACAGTAAAATAATCATAGAGAGAGTTTTGTTACGATACAAGCCCAGGACACCAGAGATTTCACCTTGCGAGAGGACAGAAACTCCATTCCTTTGGCAACCTGGAAGCTGTATCTTATCAGATCCTCCATGGTCAGATGATCGTCAACTGAACTCTCTAGAATCACACATTTGACTTAGACAATGGTGAGGCCTGGCCCAATAAAAACACACACAATAAATCAGTAGGATGCAAAAATGAAAATTCATTGTATGTGGGAGTGTCCTCGAGTGTTGGCATTTTGGAAGGAGGTATTGATTGTGATTAGTCAGATGGTTGGTAAAAAGGTTCCTTTAAATCCTAAAATGTGTATCTTGAATATTTATCCTGATGACTTTGTTATCCCAAACAACCTGAGATCCTTACTTAATGTCTCCTTTTTAGAAGCTAAACGCTGTATTGCGTCCTCATGGAAGAAAGACTCATTATGTGGAATCTCACAATGGATTACACAAATGACGTTTTACTTTGCACTTGAGAAAATCAGCCATTTTACTAAGAACAAGCTTGATACATTTGGAGTATCTGGACTGTCTTTTACACTTGGCTGGGCCAAAATGATATCCAACTTGATGGCTGGTAAAAGGACTTGTTATAAGGTTATATGGTGAGTTAAACTGATGTGTATGCTGGTTGGTCTATTAAGGGTCTGCTGCAACCCCCCCCCCCTTTTTTTTTTCTTCTCTCCCTGTGTGTATGTTTTTCTGATTTTTTGTCTTTTCTGGGTTTATATTTTAAGTATTTGTAATTGAATATATGTATGCTTCTTGTTCTCTTGTTGGCATCAATAAATATATGTTTAAAAAAAAAATTGTTATTATGTTTACCTTCAGCAGAGTCTGTAGTGCTGCCTGAAATTTTGTCTTCAGCTGTTCCTGTGCAGATGTCCAGCTGAGCAACCTTTTCCAGACCTAGATCCCCTTCAGTCACATCTCCCTCAGCAGATGTCCACCTCTGGCTGTTCACCCGCTTTCTCTGTTCACCACAGTGGGAGCATCAGGTAAACAAAAATGGAAATAGCTAGGTTATTGTTTTTCCCATTCAATTTGCTTTTTTAAAATTCAGATTCAGAGATTCTTTATTGTCATTTGCACCACAATGTAGTGCATGTGGTGGAAGGAAATTATGTACATGGGACACAGTTACATCCAACAATAAAATGTGAAAGAAAACCAGTAAGAAGATCTAAGATATGAACTAAGGCTATAAACTAGAAAAACATCAGCTAAAAATATGCCAATCACTAATAGCATTTAAAAACAATAAACACAATACACCGAACAGCAGCACGAACATGAGTATGTGTGAGCAGATCAATACGAATGAACACAGCAACATGAAACAGATCAGCAGCAACACGATGTGATTTTTCACATTGATTATCTTGATTAGAGATCCATGAGTCTAACAGCCTCAGGGTAAAAGCTGTTCCTCAGTCTAGTGGTTCTACACTTAATGCTCCTTAACCTCATTCCTGAGGGGGGGAAAGACCTCTGCTAAATCAATGACTATAAACTGGTGGCTTGTGAAAATATGTACAGCAGTCTCAATCCATTTGGCTCCATGTAATTATAAACAATCAGATTACTTGCTCACAGCTCAAGCCTAACTTGATCACTGGCAAATAGGAAGACCTGACACTGAAATACTTGCTGAGTCACTACTGAGCTGATGCACTAATTATAATGTGCTGAAAAATGTGACAGGTTTGAATCCAGCATCACGTGTTCTTTTGTCTTGCATATTTTGGGGTCTTGGATTGTTTGTTATTCATTCAACCTTTATTTAGGCAGGTTAATCTCAATGAGCCTCGAGGACTCATTTACAAGAGAGACCTGGCTGAAAACTAAAGAATGATGACAACAGCAACAGTAGATTTTCCTTGGACAATCAAAAATAGACAATCATAAGAGAGGCATACAGATTTTTTTAACAAGTTAAAACAAAGATGGCAAAGTAGCAAAACAGACAGATTATAAGGCAGGTGTAGAAAATCAAAAACAGGAACATGTCTGCATTGGTTTTTGCCAGGAGTCCAACAGATTCTTAAAGCCATTTAGAGAAGTCAAGGTTGAGATCTTCAGATCTTTTTGTAAGATATTCCATGAAGCAGGAGCAGAGTAGGAGAAGGGCCTTCTGCCAAGCTTAGTTCTCACTGACGGAACACTGCAGGTAATCATGTCCTGAGAGCGCACGCTGTAGCTGCACTCATGCAAAGACATGTAGGAGGAGATGTATGAAGGCAACAGACCAAGAAGTGATTTAAAGATGAAAATGAACCAGTGGAAGAGTCTGTGTGAAGTTAATGATGTCCAGTTAACCAGTGAATACAGGGTGCAGTGGTGGGTACAATAATCACAGCCAGTTATGAATTTTACTGCACCAAGATAGACAGCATCCAACATCTGCAGGGTGCTTGTAGGAGTGTTCATAAGGAAAGTCACAGATACAAGGCGTTTCCTAGCATTCATTGTTAGACATGATCTGTTTCTGAAAAAGAAACCCAGTTTAACTTTCAGTTTCTTCACTAGGTTTTCCACTTGGAGTTTAAAAGAGAGATGCGAATCGACAAGGATACGCAAATATTTATAGGAATCAACAAACTCAATAGGGACACCATTTGAGGATAAAATCAGAGGAAGAACTGCTAGGACCGACTTCCTATTTGAAAAAAGCATCCCTTTGGTTTTATCAGCATTTAAGACAAGTTTGAGATGGAACCAATTTGTCTGGATGATGTCAAAAGCGGATTGCAAAAGCTGGAAAGCCTCAGCAACTTTTTTAGCTCAACAGTAAGCAACTGTGTCATCAGCATAGAAATGTAAGGATGCATCAGGGATGCTCTGACCTACATTAACTATGTAGATTGTAAAGAGGGTTGTTCCTAAGACTGAGCCTTGTGGTACACCATTGTTGACTGTTAAATAACTGGAAGAATTACCATTATGTTGAACACATTGCCTCAGATCGGAAAGATAGTTAGAAAATCAACCAATGGTGTGATCTGAGAAACCGATTTCTGAGAGCTTATGAAACAAGATGTTATGATCCACAGTGTCAAAAGCTTTAGACAGGTCTAAGAAAAGTGCAGCACAATAATCCTTAGCATCCAATGCTTCAACAACATCATTCAGAACCCGCTCATTCTCAATCAGTTCATCTGGACAGTTTCTTTTTAGCAGAAACGTTTCACCCTCACTCCAGTACAGTCCTCAACTGTCCAGATGAACTGATTGAGAATGAGCGGATTTGATACCTGGACTATTGAGAATTAACTTTCTTATCATTCAGAACCTTCAGAGAAGCAGTTGTTGTGCTGTGTTGTTTCCTGAAACCAGATTGATGGAGAGGTAAGATGTTAAATGAGTCCAGATAATTTTTGATCTGAGAGTTTATCAGTTTTTCTAGAACCTTGGCTAAAATGCAGAGTTTAGAGATCGGTCGATAGTTGTTCAGTGAGGTGGGGTCACCTCCCTTCAGCAAAGGAAGAACAAAGGCTGTTTCCCAAGCATCCAGAATGGTGTTTTGTCTTATGTACAGGTTAAAGATTTGGGTCACAGGGACTGTGATGATATGAGCAGCCAGCCTTAAGAAATAAGGTGGAAGTTCATCTGGACCTGGAGATTTTTAAGGATCAAGACCTTTTAACTATTTATTTACCTCACTGACTGAGAACGAAGAAAAAGAGAAGGTGTGATTAAATGAGGATTGACTTGTAGGAGGGATTTGATTACTAGAAGTTTGGTTATTAGATGAAGTGGCTGATTTACCATTGGTAACTGTGTCAAATAATGAACTAGAAGCAACAAAATGTTTGTTGAAACAGTTCAGGATCTCGTGCTTATTTGACACAGGAACAGAGTTAACGAGAAGTTTTGATGGGAGGTCAGATGATTGGGGGTGCCTGAGAGAATTGACATTTTTCCAGAATTTTTTAGGGTCGTTTAGATTTTTGAAGGTCTGAGATAAGAAATAGTTACGTTTTGCAGCTTTGATGGCAGTTGTGCATTTATTCCTCAGCTGCCGAAAATTTAACCAATCAGTGTCTGAGCCTGATTTTCTCACTGCGGCCCAAAGATGGTAAATGGTAAATGGAGCTTATTTATATAGCGCTTTACAGACCCCTATGAGGGAACCCAAAGCACTTTACAATACCAACCATCCACCCATTCATACACACATTCATACACCGGTAGCGGCAGACTTCCATGCAAGGTGCTTTTCCAGTCCTACCGGGAGCAACTCGGGGTTAAGTGTCTTGCCCAAGGACACAACGACACATGGTGTGGGGAACCGGGATTCGAACCACCAACCTTCCGATCGGGGGACGACTGCAATTACCACTATGCCACGGCCGCCCCAAAGATGGTCTCTCCTGTGCAGGACGTCATCTAGTTCAGGCGTAAACCAGGGACTGTCACGTCCCTTTATCCTGCACTGGCAGAAAGGAGCGTGTTTGTTCACAAAATACAGGTAAATGAAACTATTATGAAAATACCCTGATGCATGCTCAATAATCCAGGTAGAAAAATCTAAAAAAGCTAAGTCTGGTCCTCTGGACATTCAAAAAACAGGAAGTCCAACATTTCACTGATCACATCAACTCTGTGGATAAATATATCAAGTTCACACGAGAAGATGTAAAAATGGCAGGTTGGCTTTCTTGGACTGTGAGGTCTCAGTTTCTGATAGAGGAAATTTGCAAACTGAGGTGTACCGCAAACCCACCCACACAGACCAGTATTTACAGTTTGACTCCCATCACCCTCTGGAGCACAAGTTAGGAGTCATCAGGACTCTGTACCACAGAGCAGACAGCGTCCCCACTAACTCAGCAGCCAGACAGAAGGAGAAATCACACACAAAACAGGCTCTAGAGAAATGTGGATATCCTAACTGGGCCTTCCTGAAAGCAGAGAAGAAACCCAAACAGGACTCCAGCCAACCATCAGGTGAAAAGAAGGAACCCAGACCCAGACCAGTGGTCATTCCATATGTTGCGGGAGTTTCAGAGACATTGAGACGTTTATTTTCTAAACACAACGTCCCAGTGGCTTTTAAACCCCAAAATACATTACGGCAAAGACTGGTTCATCCCAAAGATCCAGTCCCCCGGCACAAACAGAGTAATATTGTGTATGCTGTTCAGTGTCAGGAGGGCTGTGATCAGTCTTATATCGGGGAAACTAAACAGCCACTGGCCAAAAGGATGGCCCAGCACAGAAGATCAACATCATCAGGTCAGGACTCTGCGGTCTACACTCATCTCCAGGCCAGCGGTCACTCTTTCAGGGATGAAGATGTTCACATCCTTGATAGAGAGGAACGATGGTTTGAGAGAGGAGTAAAGGAGGCCATCTTTGTGAAAAGAAACCGTCCATCATTAAACAGGGGTGGAGGCCTCCGGGTTCAACTGTCCCCCTCTGTTATTGCTAGTATCACTCAGCCCTCTGTGAATAGCAAACAACCATCAGGGTGCTAACGATCCATCATTAGGCTGATGGTCCTCCTTGATCATGTGAGCAGCTGGTTTCGGCTGTCATCGGCCAACTGGTTGATCCACTGTGAGAGGGTGCTATTTATAAGACTGAGCTGAATACAGCAGCTCAGACTGAGTAAGTCTTTCGGACAAAAGACGAAACGTTTCTACAATTTTTTTCTTTGTTTTGTTTTGTTTTTTGAATGTCCAGAGGACCAGATTTAGCTTTTTTAGATATTATGAAAATAGTTCCAAGCAGTGTTCAAGTCGTTGGTTAATACTGTAGTATACAATATGTTGCAAGTGGGATAGATCGCAGAGGAATGACTGTTCACAAAAACATTTAAAATCCCTTTTTTGAATTATTCTGGGCTTACAAGGTAGAAGTTTAATACCATACCATACCATACCAGTTTATTTATAAAGCACTTAAAAATACAGCATCAGCCGTCCGAAGTGCTGTACAAAACAAAAACAAAACACAAACCAATAAAAACAATCATATAAATAATCAGAACATCACAAGTAAAATAATACAACATTAAAACAGAGATGTGAACTCACTCTGGTTTAAAAGCCAATGAAAACATATGTGTTTTTAAACGAGTTTTAAAAACAGATATTGATGGGGCCTGCCTGACCTTCAGTGGCAGCTCGTTCCACAATTTAGGAGCCAGAGCTGAAAATGCTCTGTCTCCTCTGGTCTTATAAAAGGTTTTCGGGACTGCTAAAAGCATCTGGTCAGCGGATCTAAGAGCACGTGATGGCACATAAAGGTGAAGCAGTTCAGACAAATAAGAGGGACTAAAACCGTTCAAAGACTTAATATCTCTGAGAGCCGCTATAACAAAATGATCACTCAAAATGTCTGCAAATACACCTGTAGCAGGGAATTTGTGAGGCGTATTTGTTAGAAACAGGTCTATGTGTATTGTCGCTGTTGACCCCGGGGGGTCATTGTGTGTGGTCCCTGGTGGGGTTCGTCCGGTTCTTCCACTTGGTCGGATCTGGGGAGTGGACGAGTGGCTCGTCCTGTTCGGGTGGTCCTGGGGACTCTGGGCTCGGGGTCCTTCCTGGGGTCTTGGGCTTTGATCGCCCCTTCGTCTGTCTCGGGCTTTGGGGGGACGGGTCTCTGATGCTTCACAGTCGCTACTAAATGTTCTATTGGAGGAACCTCATTCACTTATGCATGCTCACAACCACACACAAATGGATGCAGGGATGTATAGTAGATGTATGTAGATGGGTATATAAATGAATATAAATATATATGTATGTATATTGTATATATATTTGTAGGTATGGGTATGTGTATTTATAGAAATATTTGCAAGGTCATGAATATTATCAGTCTTTATGCTTGTATGTTTCGTTGTTGTGTTCTGTCATGTGCTTTGCAGGATTGTGGACGGAGGTTTGGTGTGTTTGCCTTGTGCTCTTTCTGTGGACAATTGTTGTTTTGTTGTTTTGTTTTGTTTTGTTGTCTCACTTTCTCTTTTCTTTCTTTCTCTATTAAAAAAAAAAAAATAAAAAAAAAAAATAAAAAAATAAAAAATAAAAAAAAAATATTGGAGTGAGAGGATGGCTATAAGGTGTGAAGGGAGGCCATCTATAAATGGAAAAAAAAGAAAAAAAAGAAAAAAAAAAAGAAACAGGTCTAAGATGGAAGATTTTTAGGACAGTTTTTGTTTGGTCTAGTGGGAGAGTCAATAAGTTGGGTGTAATAATATAGGACTTATTGGTCAGTTTACTGACTTACCTATATTTTAGAGAAGTTGGAGCAGACTTGATCTGACCCAAATTCATTCGCGAGTTCACCCTTTTTCCGGTATTAAATTGCTTTGACTGTGACTAGACAAAATGTAATTTCACGAGGACAGTTTTTGTTTGGTCTAGTGGGAGAGTCAATAAGTTGGGTGTAATAATATAGGACTTATTGGTCAGTTTACTGACTTACCTATATTTTAGAGAAGTTGGAGCAGACTTGATCTGACCCAAATTCATTCGCGAGTTCACCCTTTTTCCGGTATTAAATTGCTTTGACTGTGACTAGACAAAATGTAATTTCACGAGGGACTTCAACTTATGTTGATCTACCAAAAGATAGACCTTTTATTGAAACAATCATGAAAAGTACATTAAACATTTGTATCGATATTAGCTCTGATTTACTAAACTACGTTGACAAGAATTCAAATTAAAACAGACAGTTAGAAACTTTTCTGTTGGCACATTTACTTGAAGTTTACTGGCTTAGGGAAAAAGAAGAAATAGGAGGAATGAAAGCTAAGTTAATGGAAGTTAATTATTTTGAAAAGACAGGGTGACACTTTCCAGAACAGATCCAGCTAGACTTCTCACCCGTGCAACATACAATCAACGCCTCGTTACCTGGTGAAGATACTTCTCTGGAGATAAGAGCAACAAAGTTTTGTGGACACCAACGGACTGTGTTGTCCAGTTTGACGTCCAGTTGACTTCCGCGCGTGTATTGCTGACAGACGAGCAGAAGAGCGCTTTTTCCGGCAGGAACAGAGCCAGCTCCTGACTGACTTTCAAAATAAAACTTCAGAAAACAAATTCTTTCAGAAATGAGTGTTGTTGAGACACAGCGAGGCTTTGCCGTGACTCCAGCTGAGACGTGGGTCTAATTGACACAATGACCAGAACGTTTCCAGCTTTTTTTTTTTTAGCACTTTGAGATTTTCATTAATGAAAAGTGCGTTATAAATTGAATTCATTATTATTATTATTATTATTATTATTATTATTTTTCCAGAGGAGAAAACCAGTTGTTAGAAAGTTCTCCCCTTCGACACTAAAGAAGTTTAGGAAGTGTCCCTTTATGTGGGAGGCGGGGTCTCCCCACCTCCTCAATGACTACTGGCCTTGTTACCTCAGCGGTACCTGCTGTCAGACAGTGACCTTGTGGAGGCACCTCGAACGGCAGTGGATCGCTCACTGTGGCCCACAATGTCTGATCACCATAATTTATAATCACGTCAAAGCGATTAATAAAATTTTGGCCGACCAAAAATTGGAGAGAGTCAAGTTTAGACACGTAAACCGGGTGGTATAGTGACATTTTGCCAATCTGCAATCGTACAACGAGATCTCGTTACACCCCTAGTTGGCAGTGTAGTGCCAATATTGATAACGTTGCCGGCTATATATAAATATATATATATATAATATATAAATATATAAATAGCGGATTAGATTAGCTTCCCCTAATTTTCATAAGACATTTGTGCTTTTGAAATTGTGGACCTAAAAAAAATAATAAGCGTTTTAGAAATTGTGGAACTAATTTTTTTATTAGCGGTGCCCAGCTTTGCTGACCGCTATAGAGGCGCTGTTGTCACCCGCGAGCGGAGCCTTAGCTTTTAGCTCACGAAAAGCACCCAACAAACGTAACAAAAATGACCCCACAGAAAGAGTTAGAGCCTTTACGTGATGATCGCCAGAACTGCGTTCGTATAAGCGACAACTTGATGTGACTAACATCGTTTAGGACAGGTATTGTGATTTTTAAACTTTTTCTCAAAAGAAAAAGACAAGTCGGTTCCCATAAACCAGACGCAGCTTCCGATGTCACGTGACCTGGTCACATGGCGATCGGTAGTCTCAGAGCAACTGACTTAATACACCAATTAAAATCTCAAAAACACCGCGATGAAACAGTCTTTCAAAGATAGTAACGGACGAACAAGCCTGAAGCCTGTGCACCCCGGCAGCTGGGTAACAGCGTAATCGACCAATCACAGTGAAGACAGAACATGTAGTTCTAAACCCAAGTGTTCATGGGTAATGGAGTCTTCTAAACCTTCGTCTCAATACGTCACTCACGTGTGACGCGCCGTTCGAGCGTTACGTTCACGGACCTCGAGGTCGGTCGAACTTTAGCGTTGAACGGACTTTTCAACGTCCTAAAACACTTATAAATATCGCAAAACACCGCGGTTAAGCCAGTCTTCGACGATATCACGTGCATAGAAATGAACAACACAGATAAACTGTAAGAAATGTGTGCAAAAATGAATATCTGACAACCAGCAGTCTACAGAACCAACTTTTTTGAACACGACACACAATGGACCAATCACAGCGCTTCTGCAGCCGAAGCCTCGGTAATGCTCACGTTAGCTCTACCCAAAGTTCTGGACACTCTTTCACAAAATAAACGTATAATACACCACAGAAAATACTGTTAACGAGCCCAATCACATTCAGGCTACCCCCCCCCCCTTCCAAAGAAGGCAGTACGCTAACTGTTTACAACAACGGACTTTACGTCAATCGGAACCGAAGGTCGGAACCCGTCCGGTCCAAAGCTGAGTGGGCTCACCCGAACCTCAACAACACTCGTAACAGATTATAGGTACAATGGAGCAGCAAATGTGTGAAACAGACTTTCAACAGTAATCCGCAGATGTAATAAAATGAAGCAGAGTCGTGACACGGCGGTCACAAAATGAAAAATGCATGCAGCTTTCGACACGTTATGCAACATCTCACAGGCACAGACATTCATTCATCACCAACAGCTCCAAACATACGTTAAAAGTGAAAGAAAAAATAATCCTAACGTGAAATGAGCCGGACAATGCAGCGATTAGCAACTCCCGGACACTCCCCAGCCAGGACTATCTTATAAGTCCAACACAAGGATAAAGAACTATGCCAACAAATACCGTGACAATAGACTACACAAAAACAATACAATAACCGTTCTAGGGATGCGTACGAGCCACCATTAATGTAATAATATAGGACTTATTGGTCAGTTTACTGACTTACCTATATTTTAGAGAAGTTGGAGCAGACTTGATCTGACCCAAATTCATTCGCGAGTTCACCCTTTTTCCGGTATTAAATTGCTTTGACTGTGACTAGACAAAATGTAATTTCACGAGGGACTTCAACTTATGTTGATCTACCGAAAGATAGACCTTTTATTGAAACAATCATGAAAAGTACATTAAACATTTGTATCGATATTAGCTCTGATTTACTAAACTACGTTGACAAGAATTCAAATTAAAAACAAACAGACAGTTAGAAACTTTTCTGTTGGCACATTTACTTGAAGTTTACTGGCTTAGGGAAAAAGAAGAAATAGGAGGAATGAAAGCTAAGTTAATGGAAGTTAATTATTTTAAAAAGACAGGGTGACACTTTCCAGAACAGATCCAGCTAGACTTCTCACCTGTGCAACATACAATCAACGCCTCGTTACCTGGTGAAGATACTTCTCTGGAGATAAGAGCAACAAAGTTTTGTGGACACCAATGGACTGTGTTGTCCAGTTTGACGTCCAGTTGACTTGCGCACGTGTATTTCTGATAGACGAGCAGAAGAGCGCTTTTTCCGGTAGGAACAGAGCCAGCTTCTGACTGACTTTCAAAATAAAACTTCAGAAAACAAATTCTTTCAGAAATGAGTGTTGTTGAGACACAGCGAGGCTTTGCCGTGACTCCAGCTGAGACGTGGGTCTAATTGACACAATGACCAGAACGTTTCCAGCTTTTTCCAGAGGAGAAAACCAGTTGTTAGAAAGTTCTCCCCTTCGACACTAAAGAAGTTTAGGAAGTGTCCCTTTATATGGGAGGCGGGGTCTCCCCACCTCCTCAATGGCTACTGGTTGGTTTAACAAAATAAGAGATGGAATTTTGATTCCCATAGGCAGAAAGTCTCTGACGGACAACAGGAAAACTGTTTACATAAGCGGCCAGATGGACTGGCCTGTGAGATGTAGTTATGTCTAGCTCGAAAACAAAACAGAGAAGGAAGTGAACAGCTTTACCATGACTCGTGTCTTAGATTCAGAGCACACTTGTAATGAAGAATAAACCAGCAGAAAGTCAAACTCATGCAAGTAACAGATCATCATTAAATGACAAAAATATACTGTTGATCAATTTTGAATTAACACACATTATAGAGAAAGTTATTTCTGATTGATTGGTGTCCATTAATTCAAAATAATTATAACAAAATTAGTGTCCACTTGTCTCCTTGAGAGCTTCAGAAAGTGTAACACTCAGAGTTTCAGAGAGATGTGAAGAGGCCCACATCCCATACGGACATGAGGGTGCTGTATCCCTACATGGGTTAGATTGAGTGATAGGCAACATTCCTTGAATTTATCACAGCGGGGGGTCGACTTATCCCATTCAATGTTGAAATCTCCTACCGGAAAAAAAAAAAATCTTTGAATTTAATTTTTTTTAGGAATTCTGTCAGGGAGGACAAAGCCTCAGGTGTTGCTGAGGGGGGATGATAACAACCCACTACAGATAAGATCTAGCCTTCATTCAAAGTGACGTTTACAGCTAAGGCCTCAAACTGGTTTGGGTTTGTTTTTGCAGACATAATACTGGAAATCAAAAAATCTCTGATGTAAATAGCGACTCCACCCCCACCTTCCACCCTTTTTTGACGGTCACAGCGATAGATATTAAATCCATTGATTACCAGATCATCATTCACAACAGATTTGTTGAGCCAAGTTTCAGAGATGAAGATCACATCTGCCCCAGAAGAACTGACCAGAAATTTCAAGGCATCAAGTTTTTTTTAGAAGGCTACGAGCGTTTACATGCAGGAAATGAAGATCTGACATGTTTTTAAAGTCACCTGGTGTACTGTAGTTAGTGGGGGGTCCAAGGTTGGGATGAATCCCTAAGAGCAGTAACAACATTATTATCAGACATTTTCTTGAAATTTTTGTCACTGATGTGTAATTACAGGAGTTAATAGTGTGACGATTTGCCCCCATAATTGAACCATGAGAAACATTAATGAAAACACGATCATTCAGAACCCCAAAACAATGAAAGTTGCAATGGTGAGCAGACCCAGATGTGTTAACAAATTTCAGTGATTCCAGATAGTCTGAGATCTGAAAATAATGACAATAATATGCAGAAAAGTCTCAGACCATAAAACGTCACAAATTAGATGGGCAATCAAATCCGACGAGGTGGCCCAACTGCAGTTTGAGTTGGGCTAAGGGGGGCTCCAGCCCCCCTGTGAAGATGAACGATGCGGCCATGGGAAACAGAATCTGGGTCCAGAATCAACAGGTAGAGACAAATAATTTGCAGCAAATAGCAGAGTGTTCTGCCAGAAAATCCTCCTGAAATTGAAGGCATGATCCTAGCCTGTTTGAGGTCAGCAGGAAGCAACAATGTGATCCGGAATAAAATTATGAAGCTCAGTCATCCGGGAGGGACTCGGAGTAGAGCCGTTGCTTCTCCACATCGAGAGGAGCCAGTTGAGGTGGCTCAGGCATCTGGTTAGGATGCCTCCTGGACGCCTCCCTGGTGAGGTGTTCCGGGCATGTCCCACCGGGAGGAGGCCCAGGGGAAGACCCAGGACACGCTGGAGGGACTATGTTTCTCGGCTGGCCTGGGAACGCCTTGGGATTCCCCCAGAGGAGCTGCTCCATGTGGCTGGGGAGAGGGAAGTCTGGGCCTCCCTACTTAGGCTGCTACCCCCGCGACCCGACCCTGGATAAGCGGATGAAAATGGATGGATGGATGGATGGATTTGCGGACATTTGTTTTGGACACTGGTTAAGAGAGGAACTGAGCTGTCAACTGATCATTACTTGGTAGTAAGTTAGATCAGATGGTGGGGAAAGATGCCAGACAGATCCGGTAGACACAAACATGTAGTGAGGGTTTGCTGGAAATGCCTGGCAGAAGAAGCTGTCAGAAAGATCTTTAACGCAAACCTGGAGAGCGCTTTAAACACATCCCACATTGAGTCCGAGTGGGCCATGTTCTGTGTGACTCAATTGTTGAAGTGGCTGCCTTGAGCCGTGCACGCACGGTTGCCAGTGCTTTTCGCAGTGGCCAGCCTCGAACTCAGTGGTGGACACCTCGGGTAAGGGAGGCTGTCAAGCTGAAGAAAGAGTCCTATCAGTCCTTGTTGGCTGGTGGGACTCCAGAGGCAGCTGAGTACCGGAGGGCCAAGCAGTCCACAGCCTTGGATGTTGCTGGGGCAAAAGCTCAGATGGGGAAGAGTGTGGTGAGACCCTGGATAACAACTCTTGGTCAGCTGTGAGGAGATTCTGGCAAACCATCAGGTAGGTGGTTGAGGAGGAGAAGGCATCGTTTTACTAACTGTGTTCAGGGAAAGTTGATTGCTGTTGACCTCAACCAGTGATGTCATCGGGATGCGGAAAAAATACTTCTTGGACCTTCTCAATCCCACTGGCATGTCGTCCATGGAGGAAGCGGAGTCAGAGGACTTTGGGGTTGGGCTGTCCATAACTGTGGCTAAGCTCGCTGAGGTAGTGAACAGATTAAGAAGTATTAATGTTTTTCTGACTAAATCTTTATCAATTTTTAAGTTAAGAATTAATGCTTAATGCAACACTTGTGAGAAAAAACATTTTAGTTCAAGTTGAAAGGGAGTTAGGCAAATAATATGTTTCCATGCATCTCACAGCCAAGTTTGTGAGATGTTGACGAGCACAGCTCAGCAATTTAGTGTCAGGCTGACTTTTTAGTGAGGCAGCTTTTGCTTTGAAGACACTGATTATGTGGAAGAGGTACGGGCCCTACTCTTTTTCACATATAACTTTGTCTTTATTGGCAAAAGATGTAACAATCTAGTCAAAATAACAAATGTTATCCCTCACCCGTGCCTTGCACCGACTCACACAAAAACATGTTTGTGTTAAGATGAGAGTGAAGTCATTATAGACACGCACGCACACGCACCACGCATACACATTCACACACCTCAAAGGTATAAAATAAGGAGGCGCTCGGATGGATTTCCGAGGTCTGCCGAGGGTTTGATCAACGCCCGGTTTTGCATTGAAGAACATCTCCCACTGAACGAAGCGGCCTCCTCGTTTGCATTCAACGGTGAGGGATTCTGATCTTTTATTTCAATGCCTTTTTCTGAGTGTGTGTGAAAGCTTGAAGGCTTTGCTGTTGTTCGTGGCGGGGTTTAAAATTGATGCTTAACCCTAGCAAATAACAGTATGTGTATCTGAACATGTATGTTTTTACTTTTTCTGTCACAAGACTTCTTTAATAAATATTCATTATTTTTAATTAAGTCTGTTTGTTTTCTTCCAAACCAGTAAGCGTGCCCACCTTTCACGGACTGACAAAGATGTTAAAACATTAACTATTTGGGGTTGATCTGAAATTTCATAAAGCATTTGGCGACGAGGATGGGATATCTTATCTTTATTTGTAAAGCACATTCCAAGGTGCTTAAAAAGATGGATGAAAGGGTACACACTGGCTGTTTGGAAGGAAAAAAGTTAAAGTGTGAAACTGTGTTCTTGGAAGCAGGTGTTATTCCCTTGTTGTTTTGGAAGCGGGTGAGAGATTCCCGCTGTTGAAGAGCTGATAAGTTTGGATCAGTGGTTTTTGGGACGCCTTAAGCTGCTGACCGATTCTTTGAGCTGAAGTGTAACAGAAGATTTGAACCAGGGTGTAAAAACCCTTGATCAGTAGTTTCGTGAGAGCAGAAGGAAAGAAGATTTTGCCGGGGTTAGAAAAAAAAAAGATATCTAACCCTTGTTGTTTATTTGAGATCAGTAACAGAAGTTTTGAATAAACCCTGAAGAAGTCAGGTGATAGGTGATTTATTCGCTGAAACATAAGTATAATACCAGGGTTAAGAGAAAAAAAAAAAAACCCTTGTTAGAGTTTTTGTAATGAGTTAGGTGATTTATTTTGATAGCTTTATCAGTTGAAGTTAATAAGACTGGTGATTTATTTTTCGAAGTTTAAAAATAAAAAGGAGCAAGCGCTTCTCTGTGTGTGTGTGTCTGTACAGCTGCGTGAGAAGAGAAAGAAAAATGTGCAGCGACGCAGTTGTGCGAGGGTATTGTGGGAGCTGAGTTGGTCAGTTGTAGTGAGAAACGCATGAGGAAGAATGTGTCTCATCTGTAATGTGTGTTTTATTTGTTGTAAGTAAGAAAAAATGTGAGTGTGTGTAGTTGCTGAATTTGTCAGCTGGAGTGTTAAAGAGACAGGATGGGTGAATGGTGTGTGTATTTGGAGAATGCACGTGTGTGCAGCAGCTTCCGTTCCCTCTGCTGTGAGTAGAAATGGGAGGTTGGGGACTGAGCGGAGGTCAGGAGACAGTCCTTGTTTGATGTAGGCGCGCAGGTTCGTGTGTGAAATTAGAGATGCAGAGAACGGAAAAGTGGAGGAAAAATAGCAAGAGTTTTCAGTGTGTGGTTCATGGGCCAGGAAGGGTCGAGTTTTTGTTTTGTTTTCACCTTTCATGCAGTCCGCCTTATCTCCGGAACAGGGAGGAAACCGCAGCTCTGAGGAGATGTGTGAAGGATGAGAGCAGAGGAGGAGAAGAAAAAAAAAAGAGTGTTGGTTTTATATTTAAAAAAAAGGGGAAGAGGGGTTTTAAGTTTTTTTTTTCTCCTTCCTTTCTCTCTCTCCTCCAAGTTGAAGAATGAATATTTTGTCTTAAAAGATTACTAATCCCTGTCTTTCTATGTCACCCAAGCTTTTGATTTTTTCCACAGCTTGGTGTCTTGTCGTCTGTCTGTTGGGACAACAGAGGTGGGCCCTGAGGATGACCAACTCCTGAGAGAGGCGCCTGCGACTGGTGTCGTCTGCTGGGTTCTTCATCGCTGCTGCAGAGCTGCCTGACCAGCGCACTTGAGGATGGGTGTTCGTGCTCATATGTGATGTGGTGCTGATGACCACACCTCTGAAAAACGAGATGTGTCCTGATGAGGACAGTTGGGGCTCTTTGCCATGAGATGAACAGACAGGACGGCTTCAAATGTCCTGTACATCGGTCCTGCTGGTAACAAGTGTGGGCAGAGCGTGGGCAGAGCAGTGGTGTCCAGCGCGTGTAACGTTCCAGTGCAACGACATTGTGCATCAACCTTTAAGGTGTGCGAGTTGTTCCAGAGGGTGGAGCCGTGCACGATCGTGAAGTGACTTGGGAACATTTTCATTTTTTATTGTTCGAGTTTTTTTATTTTTTTATTTTATTTTGTTTTATTTTACCTGAAGTAATAAAATAAATGATGATTAATTTGAGATGACATGCATATATACAGATATGTGCTACAAACAGGAATAGGTTTTATCTGGACAGTAAAATCGTCCTCAGAAAATACTTAGGTGTTCTTTATTTTTATTTTTCTGGGTGGATGAGTTGTACACTTGTGGTAATTGACTAATTGGCAATTTCTGCCTTTTTCTGGCAGTCTCCATTGATTTTGGGTCACTTCTGATGCGCAAGGAACGGACCCGATCCATGGTGCTGAAACTTGTGATTGAGTTTGTAAGTCTGGCTGTTTGATTTGAAAGTGTTCACATGTGTTGAACAGAAGAAGGTTTATACATAAGGTTTTTACAGCGGTTTAAACTAATAAAGTGGGTTACATATGGTTTAAAACTAATAAAATAAGAATGTGCAGTATCCCTCCTTACTTTTGTTTTTAGTGCTTTGTTTTGTAGGAAGGATCATATAATTAAATTAGTTTGTAACACTGTCTTAGAAATGTCCCATGAGGTGACAGGGAAAATTTTCAAAATTAGTCAAAAAATCATAGGGTGGAATGAACAGATTAAGAAGTATTAATGTTTTTCTGACTAAATCTTTATCAATTTTTAAGTTAAGAATTAATGCTTAATGCAACACTTGTGAGAAAAAACATTTTA
Organism: Garcialebias charrua; assembly: GCA_038048925.1. Classification (NCBI taxonomy): domain Eukaryota; kingdom Metazoa; phylum Chordata; class Actinopteri; order Cyprinodontiformes; family Rivulidae; genus Garcialebias; species Garcialebias charrua. Next base: position 31,500 of record JBBPBX010006487.1, on the reverse strand, counting down.
GTTCAAGCTGAAAGGGAGTTAGGCAAATAATATGTTTCCATGCATCTCACAGCCAAGTTTGTGAGATGTTGACGAGCACAGCTCAGCAATTTAGTGTCAGGCTGACTTTTTAGTGAGGCAGCTTTTGCTTTGAAGACACTGATTATGTGGAAGAGGTACGGGCCCTACTCTTTTTCACATATAACTTTGTCTTTATTGGCAAAAGATGTAACAATCTAGTCAAAATAACAAATGTTATCCCTCACCCGTGCCTTGCACCGACTCACACAAAAACATGTTTGTGTTAAGATGAGAGTGAAGTCATTATAGACACGCACGCACACGCACCACGCATACACATTCACACACCTCAAAGGTATAAAATAAGGAGGCGCTCGGATGGATTTCTGAGGTCTACCGAGGGTTTGATCAACGCCCGGTTTTGCATTGAAGAACATCTCCCACTGAACGAAGCGGCCTCCTCGTTTGCATTCAACGGTGAGGGATTCTGATCTTTTTATTTCAATGCCTTTTTCTGAGTGTGTGTGAAAGCTTGAAGGCTTTGCTGTTGTTCGTGGCGGGGTTTAAAATTGATGCTTAACCCTAGCAAATAACAGTATGTGTATCTGAACATGTATGTTTTTACTTTTTCTGTCACAAGACTTCTTTAATAAATATTCATTATTTTTAATTAAGTCTGTTTGTTTTCTTCCAAACCAGTAAGCGTGCCCACCTTTCACGGACTGACAAAGATGTTAAAACATTAACTATTTGGGGTTGATCTGAAATTTCATAAAACATCTGATAAAACAACCTATGAGCAGTTGGGATTTGCCGAGTCAACTCCCTTCTCTAGGTCCCACTTCATGGCCGGGGTCAGTTTCTGGTGAGAAAGTAGAGATGAAAGCCTTTCTCCTTTTCTACTGGTACGTCTGACCATTAAGCCAAAGGTCTACGTAACGAGTAAAGGACTTATAACGCACCTGTTATAAGTTCACTTCCAGCTGTAAAAAGCTCCATCTTGAGTGAGAATTCCTCCTGAAGAATGTTTATGCTGAAAAGCTGAACCAGAACCCATCGTCATCACTCTGATTGATTTGAGGCCGACACACACACAGTGTGAGCAAACCGGCGACCTGCTGTTGGAGAGAGCGAGACGAACAAACCGTTTCTGTCCATCGTTTGGAAACCCCTCTTACCAGAAGAAGACTTCAAAGGTAAAGAGTGCTGTTTGTTCACAAACTTGGACTGGACCGGATCGAGCTGATGTCAACAGAGAATGTGCAATGCTGGTTACACATTCTGTAGACAACTTTTACTTCAATTTCTTCCCTCCTAAACTATCTTCTTATATTTTCTGAAGCCAAAAACTCTAAGTAATGTACCTGCAGTATAAGTAAATATGACTTTACTTGTCTGTTGTTTTTTAATTGAAATCTGTCCACAGTAGTTGTATATGAAAGAAAAATCAGACCCAATCTTTATCCTCATGTGATGTAATTTATTGATTTGTTATTAAATGATTCAGTTCTGCTGTTTCAACATAAGTAACGTTTACTGTCAATTAAATTTCGTCACTCACAATTTATTTGCTGAACTCCTAAAAAGAGAGAACTCGTTTAAAAATTAAATGCTAAAAATTTGGGTCAGATAAACTCTGCCCAAACTTTCATTTTGGAATATTGCACAGTCAGAAAACTGACAAGCAATATATTTTACAATATAAAAGACAAAATGAAAAGAGGCAGAGAGAAGAAATAATCTTATAGTATGTAACCCTTTTAAAAAAAACAAAAAAACAAAAAACAAAAGCAAACTCAATCCAAACAATTAACTCAAGCAATGTTTTTCAAGTACCGTATTTTCCGGTGTATAGGTCGCACCTTTTTATGGGTTTTTCAAGGCCTGCGACCTATACACCGGTGTGATCTATTTATGGATTTTTTTTCATATTTTTAGACCAATTTTTGGCTGAGTTATGGCCCTTTTTCCCTGTTGCATAAAATGGCGCAGTACCAGTTTTGGCCACCAGGGGGCAGTGCACGTGCAGTACCAGTTTCGGCCACCAGGGGGCAGTGCAAGTGCTGTACCCGCTAGGGTCATGAGTACCGGTACACCAACCCAAGAAGAAGAACGTTTCCAGCTCCTGTGCAAGTAGCGAGGACCTTCTCCTCCTGTGCCCGAAAAAACGCTCCTCTGCTCGGACTGATTCTGTCTGCCTCTGGGCTGGAGGTAGCTTCTGTTAGCTCTGTTTGTTTGCTGTTTGTTAGCAAGATAAGTCAAGAACCACTCAGCGGATTTTTCTGAAACTTACAGAATGGAATCACAGTGGGGACGTTTACAAGTGAGTACCTTTATTAGATGTTTGAGATAAAAAAATAAAAAAACGATCTTTTTGTAGCATGTAGCTTCGAGTGTTAGCTTCTGTATTTGTTATAAATAACATCGAATCCACTCGGTGTATATTTATTTCTGCTTACAGAGTAATTATAACACTCCAATGTACTTAACTATGTCCTGGATGAATCATTTGAGATGAGATTCGATTTTTATTCGTGTCAGAGGCGGGCATGGTCTCGTGTTGGCCTTCGTTTTATGTCTGTGTACTTCTGTTAACGTCATAAATGGCTTCAAAACCACTCGGTGTATATTTATTCTGCATACAGAATGCAATTATAGGAGCTTTAATGTACGTTACTATGGTCTCGAGAAAACATTTGACATAAAATTCGATTTTTTATTCATTTTCTGAGAGACGGACTCCTCTCGTTTTTAGCTTTTTTAGCTTGTGGTTTTACTTCGGTTTGCTTAAATAGCTTCAAAACCACTCGGTGTATATTTATTTCTGCTTACAGAGTAATTATAACACTCCAATGTACTTAACTATGTCCTGGATGAATCATTTGAGATGAGATTCGATTTTTATTCGTGTCAGAGGCGGGCATGGTCTCGTGTTGGCCTTCGTTTTATGTCTGTGTACTTCTGTTAACGTCATAAATGGCTTCAAAACCACTCGGTGTATATTTATTCTGCATACAGAATGCAATTATAGGAGCTTTAATGTACGTTACTATGGCCTCGAGAAAACATTTGACATAAAATTCAATTTTTTATTCATTTTCTGAGAGACGGACTCCTCTCGTTTTTAGCTTTGTTAGCTTCTGGCAGACATTAGCAGCAGAGCTAAACACTCGGTCCATATTGCCGGGTTGACTCAGCGGTCACGCGGTGCGTCAGCGGTGGATGACGCGTTACGTCGGCGGTGACGTAGGTGCGACCTATACACCCGTGCGACCTATTTATGGATTTTTCCAATTTATTGATAAATATTGGACACTGCGACCTATACAACGGTGCGACCAATACAACGGAAAATACGGTAATTGAATAAACAACTTCATTTGTTGACTAGAAAATTACTAATACAATGGATTTAACTAAATATTTTCGTATTTTGTTAACAACTTAGATTTGATCATTGTTTTTAAACACGAGCAAAGATTTAGCATATTTAACATTGTTTTCCAAATTGTTCCATAAATCAATTCCCTTCGAAACAGTCCGACCCTTTAAAGTAGTTCTATACTGAGGTTTTGCAAAAATCTCAGTTCCCTTAAGACTATAACAATACCTTCTCTTAACAAAAAACATTTGAACATTTGGAGGCAGTAAGTTGTTTTGAGCTTTAAGGCCCCAATATACCTGTTTCTTTTGCCTCACGGCGCTCGGCGCCGTGGGAGCGCCGCGGCAAAAGCCTTTGATCACGGGCGTGAACGCGCCAAGGTCGGATTTTACTACGCCTACGCACGCGCGTTGATAAACTGCCTCGCGTGTCAGCAAATGACCAATCAGCGACCTCAATTTGTCCTGCTCTGCCCGGCTGCAGCTGCATTCAGAGAGCTGCGCTTGCACAGAGTATAAAAGGGCTGCCGGTGCGCAGCACACGCGAGTCCAGCGGCGTGAGGCAAAAGAAACAGGTATATTGGGGCCTTTAGTCAAAGTCAAAGTAAACTTTATTGTCAAAACTGCAATATGTATGGGAAATACACAGGATTGAAATTGCATTTCTCTCTGTCCCTCGGTGCAACAGTAAACATTTAAACACTAAAACATTTAATAAACATAAGCATAAAATGAAATAATAAAAGTGTAATACTGTCCTGAGTTTTTGCATAGTAGTTTTTTCATAGTAGTAGTATGAAAGTATGAAAAGTTACAACAACATTAAAACACTAAACATTTAATAAACATAAACATAAAATGAAATAATAGGTGTAATACTGTCCTGAGTTTTTTTGCATAGTAGTATAAAAGTGTAAAAAGTATATCTATAAAATAAAATAAAAGTTCTGGCATTGACATTTGTAATAGAGTGACAAAGCAGCATATGAAGTTTATGTACACAGTATATGTATGAGGTAGTTGATATTGGTATAGAGGTAAAGTGGCATATGCAATAAGGCTAGTAAAATATATATATATATATATATATATATATATATATATATATATATATATATATATCAGCAGTAGTGTAGATATAAAAAGTAGTGTAAATGTAAACAGTAGTAATAAATGTAAACAGTAGTATTGAATGAAAACAGTAGTAATAAATGTAAACAGTGAATGTAAACAGTAGTATGACTATAGGTAGTAATGTCAGAGTCAGAGAGAATTTATTGTCATTTGCACCGCATGTAGTACATGTGTTGAAAACGAGATTATGTACACAGGGTCCCAGTTACATCCAACAACAAATGCAAGAGAAAAACAATAATAACATCTAGGATTAACTAAGAGAGACATCAGCTAGTAATACACTAAGCCCTAATGTAGTAGAAAAACATCATTATAAACAGTAATGTAATACAAACATTAGTGCAAATATAAGAAGTAGTGCAAACTGAATGAACACATGACCGAGAGTTTAGTGAATAGCCCGTTTTGATGACACAGAGTCCAGTGTTAAAATCTTTGTGTTGTGTGGTGGTGTGTGAAAGTTTTTTGTGTTAAGGCAATACAAGTGGGAGGGAGGGAAGAGCAGACAGAGTGTTTAGCATCCTGACTGCCTGATGAACAGAGCTGTCATTTAGTCTGCTGGTTCGAGCCTGGAGACTCCTCAGTCTCCTCCCTGAAGGTAACAGGCTGAAGCAGCTGTGTAGTGGGTGTGTGGGATCACCTGCCATGCAGAGGGCTTTTCTAGTGAGGCGGTTGCTGTGTAAGTCCTGTAGTGAGGGGAAGGAGGTGCCGACAATCTTCTCAGCTGCTCTCACGATGCGCTGGAGGCTCTTGCGGCAGGATGCAGTACATGCACCAAACCACACAGTGATGCAGCTGGTCAGGACACTTTCTATGGCACCTCCTGTAGAAGGTGCACATGATGGGGGTTGAAGCTCCAGCCCTTTTCAGCTTGCAGAGAAAGTAGAGGCGCTGGTGAGCCTTCTTGGCCAGTGATGCAGTGTTCCTGCTCCAGGACAGGTCCTCTGAGACGTGCACTCCCAGGAACTTGGTGCTGTCTACTCTCTCCACTGTGGTGCTGTTGATGGTCAGAGGGGCATGTTGGGCATCCCTCTTCCTGAAGTCCACAACAATCTCCTTTGTCTTCTCCACGTTGAGAGTGAGATTGTTGTGTCCGCACCACAAGGCCAGGCGGCTCACCTCGTTCCTGTAGTCCGTCTCATCGTTGTTGCTGATGAGACCCACCACTGTTGTGTCGTCCGCAAACTTGATGAAGTGGTTGGAGCTGTATGATGGTGTGCAGTCGTGTGTTAGCAGGGTGAATAGAAGGGGGCTCAGCACACATCCTTGTGGGGCTCCTGTATTCAATGTGATGGTGCTGGATGTGTTATTCCCGACCCGTACTGCCTGTGGTCTCCCGGTCAGGAAGTCTAGCAGCCAGTTACACATTGAGGTGTTCAGCCCCAGACTGTCCAGTTTAAGGATGAGCTGTTGGGGGATGATGGTGTTGAATGCTGAGCTGAAGTCGATGAACAGCATTCTGACATAGGAGTCTTTCGTGTCCAGATGTGTGAGAGCTGTGTGGAGGGCAGAGGAGATGGCATCGTCGGTTGAGCGATTAGGCCGATATGCAAATTGGAAGGGATCCAGGGAGGCAGGGAGGACAGATGTGATGCTTTTCATGACTAGCCGTTTCAAGTAGAGCTGCACGATTAATCGCATTTGCGATTATCTCGCGATATGTTAAAACGCGATTCACTAATCGCACGGGCTGCAATTTGACTGGTCACGTGACTTGGGAGTGAGCCGAGCGGAGCAACCGAGCAGGCAGGGAGAGGGAGACGTCAACACCGCTCGCTCTAACACAGGCTCGACAGAAGTCATAAAAGTTAAAAATTCGGGTAAGTTAGCCCATGTAAAAGTGTATCTGATCTTAGAGGCTGAAACACCGAGACAGCGGGAGATAAACGGAGCGCGAGCTGGTCATGTGACCGGGCCTGTTGTTGACGGTGCCCTGTTAGCAGCTAGCTCAGCAAGCTAACGTTCTGCGTGAAAAAGCGCATTCATTATCTGATTTAAAAAAAAACAACAGTTTTGTCGTTAGTGATATGAATTAATACAGAACCAGTAACACACACGTTTTGCGCAAGCTGTTTTTTTTTTAAACTAGCGGTGTTTAGTGTTGTTATCTTAGCTTTAGCATAGCTATTTAGATGAGGTACACAGATTTTAAGTCTCTTTTGGAATCTCTCAACCTCACCCAACATGTGGACGCCCCTACGCACAACAGGGGGCATACTCTGGATTTGGTGATTACAGACACTGTACTCAATAACTTGTCTGTATATGACCTGGGTGTCTCAGACCACAGGGTCATCTCCCTGGAAGTGCCTTCAACTTCGCCTGCTTCTAACCCAAAATGACCTATCCAGTTCCGTGACTATAAAAACATTTCCCCTGATGTTTTGTCTGCTGATCTTCACGCCCTGACCGCTGTCAATCACTCATCTGCAGATGACTCTGTGGATTACTACAACCAATCTCTCCAGGAGCTTCTGGACCTACATGCTCCCTTGAAGTCAAGACTGGTGTCTTTCTCCCGTTCAGCCCCTTGGTACACTGATGAGCTGCGCAGGATGAAGGCAACTGGCCGTGCTATTGAGAGACGTGTAAAATCATCTGGTCTCTCGGTACAAGCAAGCGTACAAAGAACATCAGAAAGCGTACGCCTATTCTCTTAAAGGACAACACCCACCATGACAGTAACAATTCACCATATAGGACAATTACTGTAATTTAATATTATGTCTATTTTCATTTTTGCATTTGGGCCAGGCGAGGGTTAAAAAAACAAACAAAAAACCACTCCCGAATGAATCCGGAAACCTGGCCGAAGAGTCCCGAAGTGTCATGTGACTTTTGTTACATCTCCACCCAGAAGGCAGGAGTGAGTTTCCATGGAGGTTTATGAGAGAGAGTGGGAGTTAAAACTGCATATTTCCTGGTGCATTTGTGTGTACATATGGACCAGCGCTCTGATTTTATTTATTATTTATTTTATAACACCGCTGCGGACCGTTGCTGCTCTCACCCATTCTGCCCAGAGGAGCGAGCCGCGCCCGTCTCTGGCTCCTCGTTCCGCTGGTCACCTTTGAAGTTCCGAATTCGTGCCGGTGTAATTTGCTCCCTCGAGTGTATGTATTTGCTCTCGTCAGCCTTGTTGCGGGGAGCACGCCCGCAGAGCTCCGTTGCGCGGCTGCCTTTCTGTACTCTCGACCTGTCTGGTCACGGGGGGAGAGAATAAAAAGCCGATGCGGAAATGAAAGAATTTGTCGCGATCAAACGAATTAAACTAGTATGTCTATGTGCAGGGCCGGATTTAGGAGGATGGGGGCCCCTGGGCTTGAGTCATGTTGGGGGGCCCATATATATATATACCGGAGTGTGTGTGTGTGTGTGTGTATGTGTATATATATATATATATATATATATATATATATATATATATATATATATATATATATATATATATATATATATGTTTGTTTGTTTTGCTTTGGTTCAGATGATGAGCAGAAAATGACTGAATAGTAAGTTTTCACAACTTACAACTTTAATATGCCAGTTGTCACAAACTACAAACAACCCTGAACTGGTTAAATACAAAACCACATGTTAGGGTTTGAAACTAGAATATGATGCTTCCATCACAAAATAAAATCACTGAATAGCTATTGTTGCCTGGACTTCAACACAAACTTCCCTGCAACACGCTTGCAGCAACTTCATTTTTTCTCTTCCCTTGTTTCTTCACCTGGTTTGGGGGGCCCCAGCTCCATTTCTTCTACAGCCGCCCCTGCTTTCTCCTACACCAGCTCCTTTGCCTCCGTTCCTGCACTTTTTATTTCTCCATTCACCTCCACTTTCTCTTCCTTATCACCAGCGGTGGGTGGGGGACCGGCTGCGCGCACCCCCCCTCCCCCGCCGGCAGCGGGAGGGGACCGGCCGCACACACCCCCTCCCTCCCCCGCCGGCAGCGGGAGGGGACCGGCCGCGCTGAAGCGAATAAAAGATAAAATCATCCAGTTTTACATAAAACCTAACAAGAACAGTTTTCTCCTTTGTGAGACAACGTGTTTGAGACTATCCGTTCACAAAAAAAGACTTAGGGGTTGGGTCCGGAGGCTCTGGGGGCCCCTAAAATTCCGGGGCCCCGGGCTCAAGCCCCTGCAAGCCCCTGCATAAATCCGGCCCCGTCTATGTGGATGCTCGCTCAGAATATGATAGACATGAGTGAGCGACAGCAGGATTAATCAACAGGCAGCTTTAGGGAATATTTAAAAATGCTTCGCTTTTTCTTATCCTCGCTCGCCTGTAACTCCAAGGCGTCACTTTAGTGACGTGAATGCCCATATATGGAGAGGGGCAGATTTTCCCGGAGCTGCATGCTAAAATCTGCTATAAATCATGAAATAACACATTTAGCGTTATTTCTCTACAATATAAATAAACGCTCCTGTATTATTTTTAAATAAACTAATAAATATTAATGGTGATGCAATTTGAAAACATGGTGGGTGTTGGACTTTAAAGAAGCACGCTCCAAATATTATTCCAACATCATCAACACCTGCCCTGGTAACTCTAAACAGCTCTTCTCCACAATAACTCGTCTACTTAATCCCATTAAGCAAACTCTTGAGGACTCTGCTCAAAAATGCAACCTGTTTCTTTCATCTTTTAAAAACAAAGTTGACACTATCAGATCTCAGCTCCACAACCTCCCTGATCTTAGTTTGCCATCTACCCGTCTGCTTTCTGGGACCCTGAGCAGCTTTGATGAAGTTGTTCAGAGTGAGGTGGAGACCATCCTCAAGAAAATGAAGCCTTCATCCTGCGCCCTGGATCCTTTCCCCTCGTCTCTCATAAAATCCAATCACTCTGCAATAAGCCCATTAATCACACAAATAATAAATCAGTCTCTACAATCTGGTCATGTTCCACTGCCTCTAAAAACTGCCATCATTAGGCCTCTTCTGAAAAAATCTAATTTGGATCCCGACATTTTTTCTAATTACCGCCCAATTTCACACCTCCCTTTTCTGTCTAAAGTGCTGGAGAAAGCAGTTGCTGCTCAGCTGCAGGACCACCTACAGCAACACTCTCTGTATGAGAAGTTCCAGTCTGGATTCAGAGCAGCTCACAGTACTGAGACTGCATTGCTGAGAGTAACAAATGATGTCCTCATGGCTGCTGACACTGGTTCTCCCTCCATCCTTGTCCTCCTTGACCTCACTGCAGCCTTCGACACTGTGGACCATAGTATCCTCCTCCACCGTCTTCATGTGGAGGTCGGTCTCTGTGACACTGTCCTGGACTGGTTCAATTCTTTCCTCTCCAATAGGCTGGAATGTGTTAGCCTTGGCAATGCCACTTCCCAGACAGTCGGTGTCTCCTGTGGTGTCCCTCAGGGGTCAGTTCTGGGGCCCCTGCTGTTTTCCCTCTACATGCTGCCTTTAGGTCAAATTATTAATCAGTTCAACATTTCTTTTCACTGCTATGCCGACGACACACAGCTTTACATCAGGACTGGAACATCATCATCATCCCTATCTCCGTCTTCACTCACTGTTCTCTCTGCCTGCCTGGAGGAAATAAAGGCATGGATGAATCAGAACTTTCTTCAATTAAACTGCTCGAAGACTGAGGCCATATTGATTGGCACCCCTCACCAGATACAAACATCAACTTTAACAACAATCTCCTTCTCTGGTCAAGACATCCCCCTCTCCACCTCTGTTACAAATCTTGGAATAAAAATGGACTCTCATCTTACATTTGAAAATCACATTAAGCATCTGTTTAAAACCTGCTTCTTCCATCTTCGAAACATCTCCAGACTTCGCCCATCTCTGACTTTTCCTGATGCTGAGAAACTCGTCCATGCCTTTGTCTCCTCCAGGCTCGACTACTGCAACTCCCTGTTTATTGGTATCCCTGGCAAAAACCTTCAGAAACTTCAATACATTCAAAACAGTGCAGCAAGGATTCTGTTGAGAGTTCGTAAATTTGAACATATTACACCCATTCTCCATAACCTCCATTGGCTTCCTGTCACCTACAGAATTCAGTACAAAACTGCTCTCATTACCCATCAATGCTTGCACGGCACTTCACCTGACTATCTAAAGGACATTCTTGCACCATATTCATCCACCCGGTCTCTACGATCACAGAACAGTAATTTCCTTCATATTCCTCGGACCAAATTGAGGACCATGGGAGACCGAGCATTCTGTGTGGCTGCCCCCCGCCTGTGGAACTCCCTCCCTGACGACCTGAGAGCTCCACAGTCACTGGTTGACTTTAAAAGCAGCATAAAGACCTTTCTTTTTAAGCAAGCCTATTCTGCCTCCACATGATTTTATCTTTGATCTTAGCTGATATCATTATTGATTTTACTTGATTTTATCACTTGTTTTATTTTATTTATTTTTTAAGCAAGCCTAATCTGCATCCACATGATTTTATCTTTGATCTTAGTCGATATTATTATTGATTTTATTTGATTTTATCACTTGTTTTATTTTGATCTTTGCTTTGTTACACTTTGTAGCACTTTGAGATTTTTATTAATGAAAAGTGCATTATAAATGGAATTCATTATTATTATTATTAGGTGATGCATTTTCTCATTACGTGTATTACCAAACCTGGTTGTGATGTCACAACTATTATACTATCCTTTTTATTGTCTGTTTTAAATAAAATGTTAATTATTATGTTCAGTAATGTGAAGCTATTTAGTCATCACGTTTTGCATTCACTTAACGTTGACAAACTGGGAAAAGCTAAAACCTGTACATTGTTTTTAACTAACAAAGTGAGAAGATTTTTCTGGTCTTCAATTTTTGCACGAGTGAGAGGTGAGGATGTGAATGTGTGTATTTATATATTTTATTTTGTATTACAAGACATGACAGAGTGTCTCTCCCACAGTTGGAAGAAGAAGGCAGCAATGACTGAAGAGGGAGCTCAAACTTTCTGAACACAGCCTCATCACTGAATGTCCAACAAGATGGGGATCCAAAGAAATGAAGTGTTGGAGCAGCTCAACGCCATTTCTCAGGTGCTGTCAGGTGACTGTTATGCACGCTCCCTTATCCACAGTATTCCTGAGGGTGTCACTGTAGAAGCGAATGTGCATTGTACTTCCTGTCCGACACCAGAAGTGCCTGTATTCCATAGGCGGAGTATGGATCGTGGGTGTTTTTGAAAGTTATTTTCATTCATTTTATCGGAGCAAACACAGCTTTTGTTTAAACGGAACGTTTACTGAAATGTCCTACCGGGGTTCAGGTACCTGCTGTGCTGTTCGCGGCTGCACCAACAACCGGACCAAGCTAAATCTTTGGCTAAAACAACAGTGTTTTCAACACGGACCCAAAACAAAGAAAGAGTGTTCCTGCATCCTTCTCTATGGCTGTGTCTGCGCGATCAGGTAACATCTGTAATTTCTTTTTATTCAGGGAGGGTTTATTAATGAGAGTTTTGGATGATTTACTGTCTTAAAATGATACTGTACAGGTAGTCCCCGAATTACGAGCGCTCTGATCTGCGAGGTTCCAGACTTACGAGCTGCGAATTTTTGGAAAAAACGAAAAAAATACTGAGTTTTCATGTGTTTTTTCACTACAGTTAGCAAGTTAAGCATATAAACACACGTTTCCGATCATTTTTATGCACTCAAAAGTAGTTTTTAGATGAAAATAGAGTGTTTTTAGGTGCGCTGGCGAAATTTACGAGCGGACTTCCGGGTTGAATTTTTGGAAAAAACGAAAAAAATACTGAGTTTTCATGTGTTTTTTCACTACAGTTAGCAAGTTAAGCAGCACGGTGGCACAACTGGTAGAGCTGCTGCCTCTCAGCGAGAAGGTTGCCGGTTCAAATCCCGGTCCGGGGCCTTTCTGGGTGGAGTTTGCATGTTCTCCCCGTGCATGCGTGGGTTTCCTCCGGGTACTCCGGTTTCCTCCCACAGACCAAAAAACATGCTTGTTAGGCTGATTGGTGACTCTAAATTGACCCTAGGTGTGAGTGTGAGAGTGGATGGTTGTTTGGTGTGAGTGAGACAGGTCCCTCTTGTAAATGAGTCCCCGTGACTCAACGAGGCTAGCCTGTATAAATAAAGGTTGAATGAATGAATGAAAAAGCATATAAACACACGTTTCCGATCATTTTTATGCACTCAAAAGTAGTTTTTAGATGAAAATAGAGTGTTTTTAGGTGCGCTGGCGAAATTTACGAGCGGACTTCCGGGTCCCTAACCCTAACCCTGACCGGTATTTTTAGCCGAGATAGCTGCTAATAAACCTTAGCCGAGAGGCCGGAGCAAACGCGTTCGCTATTTATGTATTTATAAATTATGTCTGCGCGATCAGGTAACATCTGTAATTTCTTTTTATTCAGGGAGGGTTTATTAATGAGTTTTGGATGATTTACTGTCTTAAAATGATATATGTCAGGCGCGACCGGTATTTTTAGCCGAGATAGCTGCTAATAAACCTTAGCCGAGAGGCCGGAGCAAACGCGTTCGCTATTTATGTATTTTTAAATTATGTCTGCGCGATCAGGTAACATCTTTTTATTCGGGGAGGGTTTATTAATGAGAGTTTTGGAAGATTTACTGTCTTAAAACGATAGATCTCAGACGCGACCGGTATTTTTAGCCGAGATAGCTGCTAACAAACCTTAGCCGAGAGGCCGGAGCAAACGCGTTCGCTATTTATGTATTTTTAAATTATGTCAGCGCGATCAGGTCACATCTGTTATTTCTTTTTATTTGTCCCTCCTCTTTTAACAAAACGAGTGGTGTTCCCACATTTTTAATGAACTAAAACAACAAAGTTTGGACTGTCTTCAACTGTATTACTCGCATGTAAACAAACGGTGTTTCCGGAAAACCGGAAGTCGTGTGCACATTTCGCGCAAAGCGTCATGGGGCGTAGGAATACTGTGGATACCAACCTGGAGTCTGTTCACAAGGCTCTGCATCCTGCTGTTACTGACGGACTATGTTTACATTATTGTTCCAAGAGGTTTTTATTTTTAACTTTACATCTAAAACATTTAATAAGAACAGATACTAGTTTATTTTGTGTTCACTGAGTTTGAATTCCCAGAACGAGTTGGTTAAAGCAGATTCTCTTTGTTTTTTGCACTTTATTTTTTATGATGTTACTGGCTGGAAAGCAGTAAGTTAAATTTTTTTATATCTAATTTTTTATATTTATTTATTAACTGTCATGTGAAGTTCAGACAGTAGTTAGGAAGTTCACTTAACTTGTATACTATTGTGTTTATGAAACAAGAAAAAATAGAAATGGTGAAAAGAAAAGTCATACATTTGCTTGCTTTATTTAATCTCTGCTTTAAATATATCTGACATTGTTTATTATAAAACAGATTGATTTATTGCTTCTGTTTGTTGAAAAATACTTGAGAAGGTATTAAAAAAATAATCACATTTTAAATCGCAATTAGATTATTTTCCAAAATCGTTCAGCCCTAGTTCGAAGCACTTCATCAGGATGGGGGTGAGTGCTACTGGACAATAGTCATTGAGGCAGGAGGGCGTTGCCTTCTTTGGGACAGGGATGATGGTGGTGGCTTTGAAAAAGGTGGGGACAATGGCCTGACTCAGCGAGATGTTAAAGATGTCCGTGAAGACCGCTGCGAGTTCTCCTGCACAGTCCTACAGCACACGACCAGGTATGTTGTCAGGACCAGAAGCTTTCCGGGCGTTAATCTTGATGAATGATCGCCTCACGCTGTCTGAGGACAGCGCCAGTTTATACATGACTAATGAGATATTATAATCCACCAAATCATAAAATTTCAATAACTTAAGTTGGTTAAATAATATATTGGATGGATGACAGTAAGGTTTTCCTAAAATAATTCTCACAGCTCTTTTCTGTAAAATAAAAACAGGCTTTGTTATAGTTTTACATGCCTTCCCCCAAACTTCAACACAATAAATTATATGTTGAACAAAAATGTTATTATATAACAAATACAAAGCTGTCTCATTCAAAAAATCTTTAACTTTATACAGTACCGCAGTAGATCTGGCCAACTTAATTTTTACCGAAGTGATGTGCTGTTTCCACGACAGTTTGTCATCAATAGGGTACATGCCACGGGTAGTGGTGACGTACTTCCGTTAAAATCTGGGCTCTACGCTACACTTCCGGTTCTGGTCGACAGCAGTTGTTGTTAGCGGTAGCTTCTAGAACTAGACCATGTAAAAGACACAAAAGGTAAATTATCTGCGAGCTACTGGTACAACAAGAGAGATTTGTTGTGTGCCGTTGTGTCCAGTGAATAGCAGGTACAATAGAGCGCTTAGTTTTTTATATTTTAATGCCAGAGTTCGTGGCTAACCGAGTTAGCCTTAAAGCTAACACTCGGTTGTAGCTGGCGTTTTAAACCTCAGAATATTCAAGAGCCAGCATCAAACAGTGGTTAAAAATGAGCTGTACCTGCATTGTTCCAGTGGAATAATTCTCCCTTCCATGACCGGGGCTTTGGGAGAAGCAGCAAAGAGGACAGCGAGGAGGAGAACACAGCAGCTGCAGCTCAGTAAGAAACATGAATATGACTCGACTCCACATCCTGCACTTGTAGATTTAATGTTGGAGTCATGATGAGTGATTTAATAAAAGTTTGTAACTACATACTTTTAAAATAATATTCAGATTTTAACAGTTTTCTAATCTGTAAATATGTTTGTAAACTCCTAGTAACTTCAGGGCTGTTACACCTCTGAAATATTCTCTGCTGTTTCCTTTAATATGAAACCAGAACTGTTTCACTTCAATTAAACTTTTATTTCCTGAGATGTAATTATTTATTTTAAAGCATAACTCTCATAAAGAGTTCTCTGTTTGGTTTTTTACGTTATGAAGGTAAATATGAACACTTTTTTGTTTTTTCAGGTTTGCATCATCTGACCTCCTGATGTGACTGCTCTGCCATCCATGGTCGGTGTTCACCAAGAATGAGATGAGAGGAACTCCCCATCAAGTTCAAGTTGTGTTTATTTGTCATATACAGGTTAACACAGAGTTAACAGTACAATGAAGTGCTCAGGATGAGAAGAGCAGATTTGACTTGCTAAAAATCAAACTATACTAAAAGCATGCAAAGTGAAAAAGTAATTATAATATTCACAAAGTCCTGAAGAGAGACAGTAAACATGGTTGGATATACAGTAATGATGCAGCAGGATGAATTTGAATGAACTACTGTAAGTATTTCAAACTAGTAATACAGTACAAGCTAACATGCACATAGTTTATATATATATACAGTATATATATATATATATATATATATATATATATATACAGTATATATATATATATATATATATATATATATATATATATATATATACACTACACATAATCAACATTACACAGGTTGTGTGACAGGTTATTGCACAAGTAGTGACATTGAGATTGAATTATTAGTTATTACCAGTTGTTCAGTGTTATTTATTGATTATTTATCCACACCACCCCGTCAACCAATATCCTGCAGCCCGTTGAGTTCTTCCTGTTCTTAAATGACCTTGACCTTGGATGAAAGCAACGGGACCTTGCTGACCGGTACGGTGTCCATCAGTCCACGGTCAGGCGGATTATCACTGCAACTTTTTGACAGTACTCGGCTCAATTAGGACCCGATACCTGAAGAGCAGATGCATAAAAATCTACCTGCATACTTCAGGACTACTGTACCCTGACACTACAGTCACACTACTTACTACTTGTAAGAAAATAAAATGTTCAAAACATTCTGACTTTGTCTTCTTATTATCACCCAAAAAATGTGTATGTTGATTTAAGACAGGCTTAGAGTTCAGTTTTATTTTAGCCAGTTTATTAAAAACAAATTTGATGATGATGTTACATTACTGTAGAAAACGTTTGAGGCACAAGATTTAAACAGTTTATAGCATTACAGCTTCTGACTTTAAGTCACAGCTTCCTCGACAGCTAATGGAGATTTAAAAACATTAATCAGTCAGACAAAGGTAAGTGATGAAGCAGCTCTTCTGTTCAACCATCCACATGGATCACATGTCCTTCGTCATCAGTGGAGAGTGTTTGGATCCGATCTCAGCTCACAAACATCCAGGCTGGACCAGCTGGCTCCCTCCTCATCATCATCACTACGGTGTCCTGTCCAGTGAAAGAAAACATCTCTTATTAAGAGCTGCTATAAACAGTGAGATTCACAAAACCATATAGCAGACATGTGTTGAATATAAAGAGTTTATATTGTCTGATATTTAACTTCAACTCAAGTTTTGTACACAAACTTGAATTAAAATAATTAAATTAAAATAACTTGTGTTTCTAAATCTGCTCTAAATCTCCTGCCTCCTTGTTTGAAACTGAACTGTCAGGTGGCTTTGACTCAAACAGTGGCTTCTGCTGCTCCTCATGGACTGTAAACACTCAGCCCTGACTTCTCCTGCCTCCTTGTTTGAAACTAACATTTGTGTTAAATCAGAAATGTACAGACAAAACACGTTTACTCAACAATTTAGCAAGGTTAACTATGTTAGCTGTGTTAGCCTACATGATGCAGTTTGGTGAACTGAAAACAAATACAGACTTACCTTCAGAGTTATTTATGTAGTTGGACACATAAAGCTTAAATCCTTTGTCTTTCTTAGATGTGCGCTTTAGACAAAGGTCTGAATAATTCTGTACACATCATTGACTGTCGGCAAGTCCTCCAGAGATTGTGTAAAGATCGCCAACCTGTGGCTGTGAACCGGAAGTGCGCCATCTGGCCCATGAATGCGGAAGTGCTAGAAAGGAAGTCCGTGGCATACTATAGCCTATTACCACACCCAAAAACTTTACCTCATTTACTCTCTTTACTTCAACACCATCAATAGATTTTTTTGGATAACTAAACAGCATGTACATGTAATTGGTTTTTCCAAGATTCAATGATAGCTTGTTTAATTTAAACCAGGTTTGTATTTTAACAAATTCCATTGTTATCAACACAGTCATTTGTTCAAAGTCAGTAGTACCAAAATACCATACCATACCATACCATTTTATTTATAAAGCACTTTAAACAGGAACAAGTCCACACCAAAGTGCTGGACAAACAAACACGCAACAGGCAACACAGACAATGAAGTACAACACGAAAAACATAAAAACATTGCAGATCATAAATCAAACGATCCAATACAAATCAGCTGGCATTGAAAGCAATGGAGTAGTAGTGAGTTTTTAACCGGGATTTGAAAACCGAGAGGGAGGGGGCCTGTTTGATGAGCAGCGGTAACTCGTTCCAGAGTCTTGGGCCTGCTACAGAGAACGCCCTGTCACCCCTGCGCTTAAGGCGAGTTTCTGGAACTATTAAGAGTACCTGATCCTCTGACCTCAAAGCACGTGGAGGGACATATGGGTGTATCAGATCCGAGAGATAGGCGGGGGCGAGACTGTTCAGCGATTTGTAGACATACATGAGAATTTTGAATTGGATTCGAAGATGAACCGGTAGCCAGTGAAGGGAGGCCAAGACTGGTGTAATGTGCTCTCTTTTGCGTGTGCTGGTTAAAAATCGGGCAGCTGCGTTCTGAACCAGTTGTAATCGTGCAATGGTGGCTTGACTGACGCCAAACAGAAGTGAATTGCAGTAATCGAGCCTAGATGTAATGAATGCGTGAATCACTGTCTCCAGGTGCTTTTTGGATAATATGGGCTTCAGCTTAGACAGACGCCTCAGCTGGAAAAAACAGGATTTGACGATCATGTTTACATGACTGTTGAGTTTCATGGAAGGATCCATTATCACTCCCAGATTTTTGACTTTTTGTTTTTCGGACAGGGGTAGAGCAGACAGGTCAATGCAGTGGTTTGAGGTTGTGTCATTGGGAAGGAACAATATGGCTTCAGACTTCTTATCATTGAAGCTTAAGAAATTTAAAGCCATCCAGTCCCTGATGTCAGCCAGGCAGTCGAGCAGAGGTTGAATAGAGCCTGTACCATTTTGTCTTAGGGGGAAGTAGATTTGACAGTCATCAGCGTAGAAGTGGAAAATAAAAGAAGGTAGTATCATTAGCAAACAAGATACAATTTAGCAGTCCAAACACCTTCACTAAATCATTTACATATAAAATAAACAACTTTTGTCCGAGTATCGAGCCTTGTGGGACTCCACATGTAATTGTACAGAAATCAGATTACCGGGTATGTCAACATACACAAACTGCTTTCTGTCCGTCAAATAGCTTTGTATCCACTGCAGAGCTCGCCCTCTAATACCATAATTTAACACTTTACATGTCATGGCTCGTATCGTGTCAAAGTAAGAACGATATAAAAAATGTTTAGTAAAAACGGTGTTTCAGCAGTTTTCAGAACAGGCAACATCTCAGTCTATGGGACCCGTCTATTTGCTGAAACACAATTGGCAGATGTAACGGATCTTTTTCTTTAACGACGCGACTGATTCATTTATTTATTCGCTGTACGTGATTATGGACAAAGAGATTGTCAAAGAATGTTAAATAAAATAATTTATTGTGTAACGTTGTTTCTGTTCCCGGTATAACAAAGCTAACGGATGCTAACGGCTAAAACTGGAGTATCTTAAAAACTTTGTACAACTACATACACATATATTTATATATATATATATTTATATATATATGTTTATAAACAGTGCAAACCCCCATGTTGCATCGATTTAATGTATGAAAAGTGTCTGATTTAAAACGAGAGCTCCACGGCAGAGTCCAGGCCTCAGCCAGTGAGTGACGCTGCTAACAGACCCCAGATCAGATGAGCTGCTCACGTTGACACAGAGCCTGCTGCTTCACAGACCCCAGATCAGAGCAGGCCTCCCTCACGCAGCTGCTAACACTAAACTAGCTTCCTGCAGAGGAGCCGCTCCACATCATAAAAACACATTTACACCTGAACTGCAGCGCTACTTACCCGCGAGGATCAGCCACACTTCCGCTGTCGCATCCGCTCCGGCTCAAGCACCAGGCTAGTCCGTGGACTTATTGGAGCGGGGAGAGGGGACAGCACCGGACGCCATCCTCCAGCAGACTGACACCGGAAGCCGCCAGCAGCGACCTGCTGCCAGAAGAGCGAACAGCTGGAGCAGCTGCATGTGGAGGAGACGACACGAGAGACAACCTGCTCCACAGCTCGTTTCAACAGCTTGTTTCAACAGCAGCTTCATGAAACACAAAGAGCACCAGCAGCAGCGGAGGAGCCACCGTGCGCAGTTCTGCTTGTGACCGCCAGAGGGGGCTGTTTCTCAAGGCCAACACAAAACCAGAAACTTTTGGCCAGTGGATGGACCAGCACAGAAGATCAACATCATCAGGTCAGGACTCTGCGGTCTACACTCATCTGCAGGTCAGAGGTCACTCTTTCAGGGATGAAGATGTTCACATCCTTGATAGAGAGGAACGATGGTTTGAGAGAGGAGTAAAGGAGGCCATCCATCCATCCATCCATTTTCTTCCGCTTATCCGGGGTCAGGTCGCGGGGGTAGCAGCCTTAAGGCCGAGATACACTCGAGCGTCCTCACGGTACGCCTATATGCAGCGTACGTACGCCAAGGCAAAAGCGTAGCCCCGCGTAGCCCCTCAGGGCATGTACGCGCAAAGCTTTTTTTTTACTACGCGTGCGCGATACGCGTGCGCGATACGCGGTGTCTGACCATAAACTTCCCGGCGCCGGACTGTTTTGTATGTTACACAAATGAAATAAATTCCCCTTCTTTATCGCTGATCGGGCCTTTTCTTTTGTTTTTTTGCCTAAAGTCAAGTAACCGCTTCTTCCTCCGTTCACTCGATGATTGAAATGAATGAATTCAGGTCCTACCTGGGTGCGCGATGTTTTAAATATTCCCTGGTGGGCTGTGTGCTGCAGGAAAAGCGCTCCCTGTTATTATTTTTATTTCTGAGAGAACTTTTTATAACATATATAGTAGAAACACCGTATCAGAACACCGCAGAAGTCCAGCGAGCTGCTCATGATGAGTTCTCTAGGTTTCACTTTCAGCTGACTAGGTTTCACTTTCAGCTGACTTAAAGGCTGTCAATCAATTCAGTAGGCGTGTCAGCAAGTGACCAATCAGCGAGCTCAGTTGAGTCCCCTCCGTGCTCAGCTGCTCATATTACAACAAGGAGAATGTGAGCTGAAGTATAGCAGCAAAAACATACGCACAAAATATGCGCGTATACGCGCGTATACGGAGGACGCTTCAGTGTATCTCGGGCTTAAGTAGGGAGGCCCAGACTTCCCTCTCCCCAGCCACTTGGAGCAGCTCTTCTGGGGGAATCCCAAGGCGTTCCCAGGCCAGCCGAGAAACATAGTCCCTCCAGCGTGTCCTGGGTCTTCCTCTGGGTCTCCTCCCGGTGGGAGGCCATCTTTGTGAAAAGAAACCGTCCATCATTAAACAGAGGTGGGGTCCTCCGGGTTCAACTGTCCCCCACTTACAATGCTGTTATTGCTAGTATCACTCAGCCCTCTGTGAATAGCAAACAACCATCAGGATGCGGCCGTGGCGTAGTGGTAATGGCAGTTGTCCCCCGATCGGAAGGTTGGAGGTTCGAATCCCGGTTCCCCACACCATGTGTCGTTGTGTCCTTGGGCAAGACACTTAACCCCAAGTTGCTCCCGGTAGGACTGGATGGCGCCTTGCATGTGTAACAGGGTTGTTAATTGTTCATTTTATATTTCACCAAAATCCTGTTTTGTTCCTTATTTTGTCATTCCTTTCATTTATTATTTTTTGTTTTAATTTTGTGAGCTTTTATTTTGAAGATGTTCGGGCCGTTCTGCGCCGTCGTCAACGTGGAAGTGATCCGAGACTTCAACACCAACAAGTGCAAAGGCTTCGGCTTCATTAGCATGGCGAACTACGAGGAGGCGGCCATGGCGATCCACAGCCTGAACGGGTACCAGCTGGGGGACAAAGTCCTGCAGGTGTCCTTCAAGACCAGTGATGGACACAAGTAAAGGGGGTGGAGCTAAGCTCACCGATTGTAATTTGTCAGTTCAACAGTTTTTCAATTTGAGTAGTTTAGATATTTTTCCCAGCATGTTGTTGTTCTTATTTTGAGGTGTAACTTCTCTGAGTCAGATGTTTTGTCATGGTGATTGACAGCTGTAACTGATTGACAGCTGATGGCGCGGGACCGTTTTTTTTTTCCTTCAGTCAGTTTTTTATGTGCAGACCTCAGACGTCTTTTATCGTTCGTCTCTCACCTGTACAGGTGTCTGTAACATAAGGTTTTTTTTTAAACGGCATGTACAACTAAATCCAAGTTTATGGCATTGTATGATATTCCTTATATAGAGGCCAAGTGTGTAGGGGTGTACGCTGCACTACCAGATTCCATAATGGTTGGAAGCCTGATCAACCATCTAACTGCTTTTGATCTGTGTCACAGATAGTTTTTTAACTGAATTAAGAGAAGTTCTCTTTTGGTCGATAATTCTTGATGAAATATTTTTGCCTTGTAAACTGTTAGTGCATGAGTGCCGTGGGAGTTGTGTTATTTTGGTGAAATCTAGGAGGGGTGGATGTAACAGGGTTGTTAATTGGTCGTTTTCTATTTCACCAAAATCCTGTTTTGTTCCTTATTTTGTCATTCCTTTCATTTATTATTTTTTGTTTTAATTTTGTGAGCTTTTATTTTGAAGTTTGTTACCCGTGGGATGTCACTTCCTGTCCCGCGCAGCTCTCCTCAGACGCGGGTAGCAGAGCTGAGGAGAGGCTGTGACTGTGAGAACCAATGAGCTGTACTGACTGGTATTTGTGTACACAGGCAAATAAACCCCTCTTGTTCAACTGGCCATCGTTTGACCTTCATTGAGGAAAAAGAACACAATGCAGAGCCAAAAAGAGACCAGTCACACATGGCAGTCTGCCGCTACCGGTGTATGAATGGGTGGATGGTTGGTATTGTAAAGCGCTTTGGGGCCCCTCACAGGGGGCTGGAAAGCGCTTTATAAATAAGCTCCATTTACCATAACGATCCATCATTAGGCTGATGGTCCTCCTTGATCATGTGAGCAGCTGGTTTTGGCTGTCAGCAGCAAACTGGTTGATCCACTGTGAGAGGGTGCTATTTATAAAACTGAGCTGAATACAGCACCTCAGACTGAGGAAGTCTTTTGGACGAAAGACGAAACTTTTCTACAATTTTTTTTTTTTTGCTTCGTTTGTTTTTTTTGAATGTCCAGAGGGCCAGACTTAGCTTTTTTTTTATGTTTCTACCTGGATTATTGAGCATGCATCAGGGTCTTTGGTTAATGCACCCCTTAGCAAAAAGTAGTATATTAAAGTATACTTCAAGTATACGTTTTAGGTACTTATCCGACTTGAAGTATACTTTTTAAGTACTTATCTGAGATATACTAAAAAAAAGTTTATTTAAGTGTACTATAGTAGCCTGGTTAAAACCAGACCCTTGTCCTTCACTTCGCTTTGGACTAGGGTCTGGGATTTCTCCCATAGACAACGATTTCTCCGGTCGATTTTTGACCGGACCAATCAGAGAACAGAAGGCGGAGTTTTGAACGACGTCGACTGAGGTCGTCAGTTAAAATGGCTACCGCCACGAAGGAATTTTCATGAAAACAAGGTAAAAAACTATTATTTCTTTGCTGAGAAAAAATATATTTCATAGCTGACGTTATATCAGAAGTGTTCCTGAGCTTAACAGTTCCTAAATCAATTCACAAAATGGTCAAATCTGCTGGATTTAAATAGTTTCGGTTTGACATTTTCCAAACAGCCTCGGGTGCGCTACGAAAATAAATGATAAAAAATCGAATTTTATCTCAAATGTTTCATCTAGGCCAACAGTCAGTAAATTAGAGCCATATAATTACACACTGGTAGCAGAAAAAATATCCACCGAGTGGTTTCTGAGCTATTTATCTGAATAGCCTGGACCTCGCCAGGCTAAACTAACAAAACTCCGCCTTCTGTTCTCTGATTGGTCCGGTCAAAAATCGACCGGAGAAATCGTTGTCTATGGGAGAAGTCCCAGACCCTAGTCCAAAGCGAAGTGAAGGACAAGGGTCTGGTTTTAACCAGGCTAGTACTAGTATACTTATTTTATACTTTAAAATAAGGCTGTGTAGTAATCTGACTTGAAGTATACTTTTTAGGTACTTATACTAAAAATAAGTTTATTTAAGTGTACTAAGAGTATACTCATTTTATGCTTTAAAATAAGGCTGTGTAGTAATCTGACTTGAAGTATACTTTTTAGGTACTTATCTGAGATATACTAAAAATAAGTTTATTTAAGTGTACCAAGAGTATACTCATTTTATACTTTAAAATAAGGCTGTGTACTTGAAGTTTAGTTTTTCTGAACTACATTAGAAGAATTTATAAATGTAAATTCAATGCATAGTTTAAATCTGTATCTGTTGATCAAAACCAACAAGAATTACAACTCATAGTGCAACAATCAAAAACAAAACTAAAAAAGAGGGAGTGGACTGTGCTGATTTCCCATAATGCTTAGCAGTATTTTAGTGTTCCGGGCTGCACCGTGAGTCAGAAGGACGTCTGTGACACAGAACTGCCTCTTGTATGCTATTCGAGTTTGGGTATTATCTGTTGTGAGGCTCAGAGTGTCTGCCTTGGGTTTAACTCACACAATGTTAACACAGAAGTCACAGAGTATGGTGCAATATACGTGCTCTCTGACATACATCAATTATCGTAAATATCAGCAGGTTTGATCAGATAATCTGATATGTAAATAATGCTGGTATCGGATCGGCCCTATTCCTAGTTAACAAGTGCATTTGGAGTATAAAGTATACTAGTGGTATACTTTAAGTATACTTCAATAAACTAAAATATGGACTAGAATTACACAATAAGTACATTGGAAGTCTTATTAAAAGTGCACTACTAGTATACTTTAAGTATACAGGTACTTCAATAAACTAAAATATGAACATGAAGTACACAATAAGTACATTGGCAGTCTTAGTAAAAAAGTGTACTACTGGTATACTTAAAGTATACTTTTTATAAACTAGAATTGTCCCAATTTAGTACAATGAAGTACTTATAGTATACTACAAGTACACATTGAGAAGTATACTTTATATACTTATACTTGTACTCAAAAGTATACTAGATAAAGTATACTTCTTTTTGCTAAGGGACATGTCACTGTGAGGAAGTACTTGTTGCCTCTGGTTGATTTGGTGAGGACCCAGTTGATCTGGAGGTCAGGACATGTTCGTTTTTAGTTTTATTCACCGCCTTACAACATAGCTGTTTTTTTTGTTGCACTTTCTTTTAAATACCATTTTAACTTGTCAAAAAAAATTCACTACAGTATTTGTACTCATCCTTTGATCGTCTATTGTTGCCTTGTTGTTGACCGTACTCTTGTAAATGAGTCCCAGAGGCTCAATGCGATTAACCTGTATAAATAAAGGTTGAATGAATAAAATAATCCACGTTGCTTGAAGTCCAGTGTCAAGTTTCCACAGTCAGTGATGGTTTGGGGGGCCATGTCATCTGCTGGCGTTGGTCCACTGTTTTCTGAGGTCCAAGGTCAATGCAGCCATCTACCAGGAAGTTTTAGAGCACTTCATGCTTCCTTCGTCTGCTGACCAACTTTATGGAGATGCACATTTCATTTTCCAACAACACTTGGCATCTACACACAGTGTCAAAGCTACGTGTACCTGGTTTAAGGACCATATCCCTGTCATTAATTGGCCTGCAAGCTCACCTGACCTTAACCCCATAGAAAATTGATGGAGTTGTGGTGGACCACTAGGGGACTCTACTCACACCCAGTGGACCGAAGGCATTACAGGATGTTTTATTGTGAAAGGTCCAGAGGACCGGATGTTGTATTGAGTATATAAGGCGGTGTTGGGTGTTTTCCCGCCAGTTGAGTAGGAGTTGATTAAAAGTGAAGACTACATCCCGTCTCCTGTGTCGTCTCTTCACCACCTCCTACACTGGTGACCTCGTGAACTGAATATGACGACATCTGAAGGTCCAGCCAGCTCTCCTCAGCTGTCCGCGGTTGTGGAACCTCCACCGGCGGCCCCGCTCGCTTTTGCGGTGGCCGTTAAAATCCCGGACTTCTGGCTGCACGCGCCTCAGTCGTGGTTCGCCCACATTGAATCACAGTTCGCTCTTCGCGGGATCTCTGCAGACGACACCAAATACCACCATGTGGTCGCTTCACTGGACCCATTGTCAACCCAGCGGGTAATGAGCCTGCTACAAGACCCTCCTGCACAAGGAAAATACGACGCCCTCAAAGAACTCCTTCTGCAGCGTTACACACTCTCAGACGCGGAGCGCGCCGAGAAACTGTTTTCCCTCTCCGATTTGGGCGACGGCACAGCTCTCGAGCTCATGGAAGGCATGTTGTCTTTGAGAGGATCAACAGACTGTGAGTTTCTTTTTCTCCACCTCTTCCTCCGCCGGCTCCCGGCTCCAGTGCGCACCGCCCTGGCCAACTCCTCGTTTCTGCAGCAGAAGGATTACCGCTCGCTGGCCCGCGAAGCCGACCGCATCCTGCTGGCCGCGAGGACTTTCGCGGTCCAGGCGGCGGTCCCCGGATCTCCAGCAGCGCCCGAGCTTCAAGCAATGCCCTCAGCGCCGGACGAGCCAGCGGTCGTAGCAGGAGTCGCTACTCGCAGGCGGACAGGAGCCGCCTTTTGTTTCTACCACCAGCGTTTTGGCGCCAAAGCACGACGATGCATCCCACCGTGCAGTTTCAAGCCGCAGGGAAACGAGAACGCCAGCGCCCGCTAGCAGTCGCGGCCGTTGGCGACAAGGAAAGGCTGCTTTTCATTGAAGACTCGAGGTCGGGGAGGCGGTTCCTGGTGGACTCCGGCTCGCAGAAGAGCCTCGTTCCCCCGACTGGCTCCGACAGGTTGGCAGAAGGCTGCGGGCCGCAGCTAACCGCGGCTAACGGCTATCCCATCAAGACGTTTGGCGAAAGGTTGGTGACTGTTCGTTTCCATGAACGGGACTTCCAGTGGAACTTTGTGGTAGCTGCTAGCTCAGTCCCTATTTTAGGGGCTGATTTTCTTTGTGCTCACGGGCTCCTTGTTGATTTAGCTAACAGACGTTTGATCGACGCTGTGTCTTTTTCGTCACTGCCTTGTGAGACGCGAGGAGCTGGGCCTTTAATGCATGCTAACTTTTTAGCTTCGGGTAATGTGTTTCAGCGTTTATTGTCTGAATTCCCCTCGCTGACTGTTCCTGATTTTGCAAACACAAACACAAAACATGGGGTCGAACATTATATTCCCACAACGGGCCCCCCGGTGTTCGCACGTGCACGCCGCCTCGATGCTACTAAGCTAGCAATAGCACAGGAAGAGTTTGCTAACATGGAGCGTTTAGGCATCGTGCAGCGCTCAAACAGTCCGTGGGCCTCCCCCCTCCACATGGTGCCCAAGGCAGACGGCAAATGGCGACCATGTGGGGATTTCCGCCGCCTTAATAACATCACAGAGAACGATCGTTATCCCATCCCCCACATCCAGGATTTTTCAGTGCACCTGGCTGGGACCTCCATTTTTTCTAAAGTAGATTTAGTACGGGGGTACCACCAGGTTCCTGTGCATGTGGAGGATGTCCCTAAGACCGCTGTTATCACGCCTTTCGGCCTGTTTGAGTTTTTGCGCATGCCTTTTGGTCTTAAAGGTGCAGCACAAACATTTCAGCGGTTGATGGATTCAGTCCTAAGGGGTCTGTCTTTCGTATTTGTGTACCTGGATGACGTCCTGGTGGCTAGCAGCTCGGCTGAGCAGCACATGTCCCACCTCCGTGAGGTTTTTCAGCGCCTGGCAGCACATGGCCTGATTGTAAATACAGCGAAATGCCAGTTTGGACTGCCAGTCATTGACTTTTTGGGCCACCGCATTTCTGCAAGTGGTGCTGTCCCATTACCAAACAAAGTGCAGGCGGTGTCTGATTTCCCACAGCCCCAGTCTGTTAAAGCGCTACAAGAATTTTTGGGAATGGTTAACTTCTATAACCGTTTCCTCCCCAGGGCAGCACAACTGCTGCGACCGCTCTATGGAGCGCTGAAAAAGAAAAAGCCCAACGACAGTGTTGACTGGACACCAGAACGCCTAGCAGGCATTTGGTGATGCTAAAGCTGCACTGGCCACTGCTGCCCTTTTGGCCCATCCATCCCCAGCGGCGCAAATAGCTTTAACAACCGACGCATCTGATGTTGCGGTGGGGGCTGTGTTAGAACAGCAGGTTTCCGGGGTTTGGCAGCCGCTTGCATTTTTCAGCCGTACGCTACGGGACAACGAGCTTAAATACAGTGTTTTTGACAGAGAGTTGCTGGCGCTTTACCTGGCCACAGGCCATTTCAGGTTTGTCCTGGAGGGCCGCCGGTTCACTGCATATGTTGACCACAAACCCACCTCGCAGCGGTGTCTGAATTTACTACAGACATTCAGCATGTGGCTGGAAAATCCAACGTGGTGGCTGACTGTATCTCTCGGGTGCTGATCTCTCCCGTATAGGTTGGCATAGATTTTTCTGCTATGGCTGCGGACCAACGTGGCGACGCAGAAATACTCGAGCTCCAGTCCGGGCCCACAGGCCTCGAGTTGGAGGAACGGCAGGTGAATGACGGAGGGCCTCTCCTGCTCTGTGATGTTTCTACTGGCAGGCCCCGCCCCCTGGTTCCAGTTTCATGGCGACGCCGCGTTTTTGACTCCTTACATTCCCTGTCTCACCCCGGTGTTAGAGCCTCGGTGAAACTGGTCAGTGCAAAGTTTGTTTGGCCCGGTCTGCGTAAAGCGGTTAAGGAGTGGGCAGCAGCGTGTGTCCCATGCCAGCGTGCTAAGGTTAACAGACACACCAAAGCACCTTTGGAACCCTTCTCCATCCCAGGTCGGCGGTTTGATCATGTGCACGTAGACCTGGTGGGCCCTCTGCCTCCATCACAGGGTTTTACTCATCTGCTGACTATAATAGACCGGACCACCAGGTGGCCTGAGGTGGTTCCTCTGACATCCACAACATCTGCAGTGGTGGCCCGGGCATTTTTGTCTACCTGGGTGGCGCGTTTTGGCCCCCCTTCAGACATTACATCGGACAGGGGCCCGCAGTTTGTTTCTGAACTTTGGTCTACCATGGCCAAGGGTCTGGGGACTAACGTTCACAGGACCACCGCTTACAACCCCCAAGCTAATGGTTTGTGTGAACGGTTTCACAGGTCATTGAAAGCTGCACTGCGTGCTGCATTGACCGGTGACAACTGGATTGACCGTCTTCCCTGGGTTTTGTTGGGGTTACGTACCGCAACCAAAGAGGACCTGAGCTCTTCCCCGGCTGAACTGGTTTTCGGTCAACCTGTGCGCGTCCCCGGTGAGTTTTTACCTGAGGTACCCTCACCACAATGTGCCCCACCGTTGCCACATTTTTCACCTCAGGAGGCCCCTTTTCGTGTCCCTGGCCCGGTACACCATTGTTTACCGCAGTCATTTGTCCCTAAGAGTCTGGAGTCCTCTAAATTTGTTTTTGTCAAACACAATGCACACAGGACACCACTACAGCCTTTGTATGATGGACCGTTTCGGGTTCTTCAACCAGGTCCGAAACATTTCCTTTTAGATTTAGGGGGTCGTACTGAGACTGTCTGTATCGATAGGCTTAAACCAGCTCATGTTGTGTCAGATGATCAGGTTGTTACGGCCCAGGCTCCTCGCAGGGGCAGACCTCCATCCACATTGCCAACGGACTGCGATCCTTCTTCCAGAGACTCTCAACGTCCATTGGAGCCCGAATCTTCTGTAGACCCTCCTCGTAGCCCTCCGCTTCATCAGACTGGTTCTGCAGGGCCCAGGTTCAGCCGTTCTGGTCGTTTGATCAAACCTAAAATGCGGGACTAGTGATGGACCTTACTGGGTGTTCTGGGGGGGCGTGTGTGGTGGACCACTAGGGGGCTCTACTCACACCCAGTGGACCGAAGGCATTACAGGATGTTTTATTGTGAAAGGTCCAGAGGACCGGATGTTGTATTGATTATATAAGGCGGTGTTGGGTGTTTTCCCGCCAGTTGAGTAGGAGTTGATTAAAAGTGAAGAACTACATCCCGTCTCCTGCGTCGTCTCTTCACCACCTCCTACAGTGTATTGTGAAGATGTGATATGCCAGACCCAACAATTCAGAAGAGCTGAAGGCCATTATCAGAGCAACCTGGTCTCTCCTAACACCTGAGCAGTGCCACAGACTGATCAACTCCATGCCACGCCACATTGCTGCAGTAATCCAGGCAAAAGGAGCTCCAACTAAGTACTGCGTGCTGTACTGTGTGTAATGAATATACAAGTTTCACTATTTGAATGGAATTACCTGTACTGAAATATATTGTGGTGGACCACTAGGGGGCTCTACTCACACCCAGTGGACCGAAGGCATTACAGGATGTTTTATTGTGAAAGGTCCAGAGGACCGGATGCTGTATTGGATATATAAGGCGGTGTTGGGTGCTTCCCGCCAGTTTAGTAGGAGTTGATTAAAAGTGAAGTTCTGCAGCCTGTCTCCTGTGTCGTCTCTTCACCACCTCCTACACTGGTGACCCTCGTGAACTGAATATGTCGACATCTGACGCTTCAGCCAGCTCTCTACTGCTGTCCACGGCTGTGGAACCTACACAGGCGGCCCCGCTCGCTTTTTCGGTGGCCGTTAAAATCCCGGACTTCTGGCTGCACGCGCCTCAGTCGTGGTTCGCCCACATCGAATCACAGTTTGCTCTTCGCGGGATTTCTGTTGACGACACCAAATACCACCATGTGGTTGCTTCGCTGGATCCGCTGACAACCCAGCGGGTAATGAGCCTGCTACAAAACCCTCCTGCACAAGGAAAGTACGACGCCCTCAAGAAGCTTCTTCTGCGGCGCTACACACTCTCAGAGGCGGAGCGCGCTGAGAAACTATTTTCCTTCTCCGGTTTGGGAGACGGCACAGCTCTCGAGCTCGTGGAGAGCATGTTGTCCTTGCGGGGATCAGACGACTGCGAGTTCCTCTTCCGCCACCTCGTCCTCCGCCAGCTTCCAGCTCCTGTGCGAACCGCCCTGGCCAACTCCCCGTTTCTGCAGGAGAAGGATTACCGCTCGCTGGCCGAAGAAGCCGACCGCATCATTCTAACCGCGAGGACCTTCGCGGTACAGGCGGTGGTCCCTGGATCTCCAGCAGCGCCCGAGTTTCAAGCAACGCACACAGCGCCGGACGAGCCAGCGGTGGTAGCAGGAGTCGCTAGCCGCAGGCGGGCAGGTCCCGCTCTTTGTTTCTACCACGCGCGTTTTGGCGCCAAAGCACGACGGTGCGTCCCGCCGTGCAGCTTCAAGCCGCAGGGAAACGAGACCGCCAGCAGCCGCTAGCAGTCGCGGCCGTTGGCGAGAAGGAAAGGCTGCTTTTCATCGAGGACTCGAGGTCGGGGAGGCGGTTCCTGGTGGACTCGGGGTCGCAGAAGAGCCTCGTCCCCCCGACTGGCTCCGACAGGTTGGCTGAAGGCTGCGGGCCGCAGCTAACCGCGGCGAATGGCTCTCCCGTCAAGACGTTTGGCGAAAGGTTGGTGACTGTGCGTTTCCATGAACGGGACTTCCGGTGGAACTTTGTGGTAGCTGCTAGCTCGGTCCCTATTTTAGGGGCTGATTTTCTTTGTGCTCACGGGCTCCTGGTTGATTTAGCTAACAGACGTTTGATCGACGCTGTGTCTTTTTCGTCACTGCCTTGTGAGACGCGAGGAGCTGGGCCTTTAATGCATGCTAACTTTTTAGCTTCGGGTAATGTGTTTCAGCGTTTATTGTCTGAGTTCCCCTCGCTGACTGTTCCTGATTTTGCAAACACAAACACACAACATGGGGTTGAACATTATATTCCCACAACGGGCCCCCCGGTGTTCGCACGTGCACGCCGCCTCGATGCTACTAAGCTAGCAATCGCACAGGAAGAGTT
>JBBPBX010006486.1:49169-68325 GCA_038048925.1 Garcialebias charrua | reverse complement strand
ATGTGACTAAGTCACACCCCCTTCTTAAAGGGCACTTCCTGCATTTTTTCTTTAGTTTTTTGGAGAGAACTAACTGACAACTGTTTTTCTCTCCTCTGGAAAAGCTGGAGACGTTCCGGTCATGTGTCAACTCGACCCACGTCTCAGCTGGAATCATAGTAAAGCCTTACTGTGATCCTTTCACTCATTTCTGAAAGAATTTGTTTTCTGAAGTTTATTTTGAAAATCAGTCTGTGCGCTTGACCGTTGTTTCCTGCCGAGGGAGGCGAGTTCCTCGTACCGTGAATCAGCCACCCACGCTGAAGTCCCAACTGGACGGCCGGTGGACAAACTCATCCACGTGTGTGTCCAGTCACTTCTCCACTCTTATCTCCAAGAGACGAACCGTCAACAGGTAACGAGCCGTGGTGTGTTTGAACGTGCGGGAGCCCAGCAGTCTGCTCGTGTGGGAAAAAGGTGTCACCCAGTCTGGTTCAAAATAAATTTCAGTTAACTTAGCTTTCATCTTCTTCCTCCTATTTCTTATTTCTTTACACCATTATTTCATTACATTTGGTGGCTCGTCCGAGTTCCTAGAACGATTATTAAGTTGTTTTGTGTAGCTTATTATTGTTACGGTTGTTGTTGGCATTAGTTTGCATCCTGTTGTGGACTTATGGAATGGTTTTGGCTGGTGAGTGTCTCAGAGATTGCTAATCGTGGCATTGTCTGGGGCGTTTCCCGTTAGAATTGTTCTTTCTTTCACTTTTGAACGTGTGCTTGGAGCGGATGAATGAATGTGTCTGTTTTTGTGAGACGTTTCGTTACGTGTCGCGAGGCTGCATGCATTTTTCTTTGTTGTGACCGCCGTGTCACGGCTCTGCTTCATGTTTATTACTCCTGCGGTTTGCTGTTGATGGTCTGTTCACTCATTTGCTGCTCCATTTTTACCTAATCTGTTACAACGTGTTTGCCGAGGTTCGGGTAAAGCCCACTCCGCTTTTGGACCGGACAGGATCCGGTTCCGAGTGACGTAAAGTCCGTTGTTGTACACAGTTAGCGTGCTGCCTTCTTTGGGGGGCGTGGGAGTTAGCCTGGATGTGTTGAGCTCATTTACAGAATTTTCTGCGGTGTAAAAATACGTTTATTTTGTGAAAGTGTGTCCAGTTCTTTGGGTCGAGCTAACGTTAGCATTACAGTGACAAAATGGCTGCTTAAAACGCTGTGATTGGTCCATTGTGTGTTGTGTTCAAGAACGTTGGTTTCTGTAGACTGCTGGTTGTCAGATTCATTTATGTACACATTTCTGACGGTTTATTTGTGTTGTTTCAGTTCTATGCGCGTGATATCGTCGAAGACTGGCTTAACCGCGGTGTTTTGCGATGTTTATGACTGTTTTAGAACGTTGAAAAGTCCGTTCCACGCTTTTGTTCGACCGACCATAGGTCCGTGAACACACCGCACCGCTCGAACGGCGCGTCACACGTGGGCGGCGTTAGGTTTGGAAGACACAGTTTCCCATGAACACTTGGGTTTTAGAACTACAGTTCTGTCTTCGCTGTGATTGGTCGATTACGCTGTAAGTGTTGACGCTTGCGCAGTGGGTGAAGCCCCGCTCCTCGTCAACTTTCACTTCAGCTGCTTGTCCCAGACAAGTTTCAGGCTTGTTTGTCCATTACTGTCATTGAAAAGACTGCTTCATCGCGGTGTTTTTGAGATGTTGGTGGATGTATGAGTACGTTGTTCAGAAACTACCGATCGCCATGTGACCAGGTCACGTGACACCGGCAGTGGCAGCTACTTTGAAGGCCCGACCTTTTTTCTTTTAAACGCAGTTTAAAATGTTTCACAGTCCAACCGATTTTACTCACATAATTTCATTTTTGTGAGAAAGGGGATACTAGAGTTTTGTCACGTCAGGGCTCTGGGCTTTCTGATTTGCTGTTTTTGATCCGTTGTTAGACGTCTGTGAATGTTTGGCAGCTCACGGCTGCGCTCACAGGTGACAACAGCGCCTCTATAGCGGTCAGTAAAGAGAATTGCGGTCGCTGTCATAAATTTATCCAGCGCTGCTCACCCCACCTGCTGGTTACTAGAGAAGACGCAGTCTTCCTGTA
This sequence comes from Garcialebias charrua, assembly GCA_038048925.1. NCBI lineage: Eukaryota > Metazoa > Chordata > Actinopteri > Cyprinodontiformes > Rivulidae > Garcialebias > Garcialebias charrua. The sequence continues at coordinate 66,229 of JBBPBX010006486.1, read as the reverse complement.
ATTTGTACGTTTGAACGTTCCTGTTTTTAAACGGGGAACAATTTGAAATATTGTACTCATAGCACACTTTATTTTGATTTTCGCAGAAAATCAAATGATGATGGCAGAACAGTTACACAGAATTCAGACAGACATGTCTGCTTTTTGATAAAACTTGACACTTTTATCAGAGTCAGAGTCAGAGAGAGAGTCAGAGAGAATTTATTGTAATTTGCACCGCATGTAGTACATGTGTTGAAAACGAGATTATGTACACAGGGTCCCAGTTACATCCAACAACAAATGCAAGAGAAATACAATAATAACATCTAGGATTAACTAAGAGAGACATCACATCAGCTAGTAATACACTAAGCCCTAATGTAGTAGAAAAACATCATTATAAACAGCAGCACGAACATGAGCAGATGGTCACAGATGAACGCAGCAACAAGAAACAGATCAGTACAGTATCAGTATGATGTGACATTTTGCAGTGTTTATTCTTATTATTTATTTATTCATGAGTCTGACAGCCTCAGGGTAGAAGCTGTTTCTCAGTCTAGTGGTTCTACATTTGATGCTCCTCAACCTCCGTCCCGAGGGGAGTGGTGCAAAGAGTGAGTGTGCTGGGTGAGTGAGGTCTTTCATGATGCAGGTGGCTCTTTTTCTGCATCTGGAGGTGTAAATGTCTGTGATGGTGGGGAGACTGACTCCCACAGACTTCTGTGCAGCCTTCACCACTCTCTGCAGAGCTTTTCTCTCTGCAACTGTGCAGCCTCCATGCCACACGTTGATGCTGGAGCACAGGACGCTCTCCACTGCACACCTGTAGAACGAGGTGAGGACTGGGCTTCTCAGACCGGCTCGTCTCAGCCGTCTGAGGAAGTAGAGTCTCTGATGACCTTTCTTGATCAGGCTGGTGGTGTTATTGCTCCAGCTGAGGTTATCATTCAAGTGTACACCCAGGTATTTGTAGCTGGAGACCACCTCCACCGCAGATCCACCTATATACAGTGGGGTGTGGGTGTGTTTGTTCCTTCTGAAGTCCACAATCATCTCCTTCGTCTTCTTCACATTCATGTGAAGGTTGTTCTCTTTGCACCAGCTCTCCAGATGTTCCACCTCCTGTCTGTAGCTGGATTCATCATTATCTGTGATGCATCCCACCACAGCTGTATCATCTGCAAACTTAACAATATGACAGCCTGGATGTGTGGCTATACAATCATATGTGAGCAGAGTGAACAGAAGAGGGCTCAGCACACATCCCTGAGGAGAGCCAGTGCTGAGGGTGATGGTGGAGGAGGAGAAGTTGTGGATCTTCACGGACTGTGGTCTGTCTGTTAAGAAGTCTAAGACCCAGTTACAAATAGAGGGGCTTAGTCCAAGTGTGGATAGTTTGTCTATCAGAGTTTGGGGGATCATGGTGTTGAAGGCAGATGTGAAGTCCACAAAGAGCAGACGCACGTATGAGTCCTTCTGATCCAGGTGGGTGAGAGCAGTGTGGACCACGGAGGAGATGGCGTCCTCTGTTGATCGGTTCTCACGATATGCATATTGATGAGGGTCCTCGTTGATGTTGACGGCTGTCTTGATGTGGGACATGACCAGTTTCTCAAAACATTTAGCGACTATCGGGGTGAGGGCCACCGGTCTATAGTCATTCAGACCAGTCACTGTGGAGCTTTTTGGGACTGGGATGATGGTGGCGGTCTTCAGGCAGGTGGGAACTGACTCCAGTGCAAGTGAGGTGGTGAAGATGTCAGCCAGCACCTCACAGAGCTGGTCCGCACATTCCTTCAGAACTTTCCCTGGGATGTTGTCTGGACCCGTAGCTTTATGAGGGTTGATCCTTCTGAGACTGCCTCTCACTTCTGCTGCGGTCACTTTGAGGTGCTCCTCGTCTGGTGATGAGGTGAGTCTGGTGCTAGTTGGTCTGTTTGGATCATCAAAACGTGCATAAAACTTATTGAGGGCATCAGGCAGGGATGGGTCCCTGGGGCATTGTTTGCTTTTGCCCTTGTAGTCTGTTAAGCATTTGATGCCCTGCCACATGCTCCTTGGATCATGTGAGGTGAACTGTCCCTCGATCCTCTGTGCATACGCGGCTTTGGCCTTCTTTATGCCATCATCCAGTTCTCTCCTGCACTTTCTCAACTCCTCAGTGTCTTTAGACTTGAATGCAGTGTCCCTGGCTGCCAGCAGGGTGCGGACATCTTTATTTAGCCAGGGTTTTTGATTGGGGTAAAATTTAACACACTTTCTTATGGATACATTTTCAGCACATGTACTGATGTAACCCAGGACAGAGGAAGCATAAAGCTCCAGGTCAATTGAATTTCCATTCGTAGCTGCCTCTTTGAAGACAGACCAGTTTGTGTTTTCAAAGCAGTCCCTCAGCATGGGGGAACTATCTTGGCGCCACGATGTTATCACTCTTTGTTCTGGCATCGAACGTCTGAGTGGGGGGAGCTGTCTAGGGACCAATAGCAGGGAGCGATGGTCGGAAGCCCCGATCGGTGGGCGTGGCTTCGCCGTGTACGCCCCCTTCACATTCGTGTAGACCTGGTCTAATGTCTTATTTCCTCGTGTTTCTGTGAAAACGTGCTGATTGAAGGTTGGAAGGATGGCACGTAAATCCACGTGATTGAAGTCCCCGGAAACAATGAAAAACCCCTCAGGATATTTACACTGCAGCGAAGTGAGTAACTCATGAATTTCTTCCTGAGCGACTTTAGCATTAGCATCGGGTGCTATGTAAACATTGCTTATTATTATCGCTGAATAGTCGCGGGGGAGGTAATGTGGCCTACATCTTATTGTTAAAAGCTCCACAGCAGCTGAGCAGATCCTGCTGATAACGGCACAGTTCGTGCACCAGTCTTTGTTAACGTAAATACAGACACCCCCACCTCGCGTTTTCCCCGTAGTCTCGATGCTCCGGTCCGTTCTGAAAAATAGTTTATTATCCAACTCGTAAACAGAGTCAGGAGTGTCTTCATTGATCCATGTTTCCGTGAGACAAAGCACCGAACATCTCCTCATCTCCCCAGACGTTGTTACTCTCAGACGAAGCAGATCCATCTTGTTGTCGAGCGAACGCACGTTAGACAGAAATAAAGCCGGCATCGGGGGTTTACCGGTTTTAGCGTCTGCTCGTAGTCTCGTCATGATTCCTGCTCGACAGCCACGTTTTTTCCCTCGAGAGCACCTCTTTCTCTTCTTTCCTCCGCGCATCTGCTTCCAGAAAGATGATCTAAGCAGATCCAATCTTCCGAGTTCTGATTTGAGTTCGTTGCTGATTTCAGCTGTGCCTTGTGGTAAATCCGCTCCAATTCTCAACAGCTCAGTTCGGCTATAATTCACCCGCAAAAAACGCGCAGAGTCAGGTACAAAAACACTATTAAAACTACTAAAAACTGGGGATGTTCTGGAAGCCCATGAAGCTGCTACTGGTCTGAGCGCGGCCATCTTGGTCTTATCTTAGATTATCTTAGATTCTGTGCAGAACACATTGTCTGTCACACGTTATTTTAGACTGCAAGTTTAAAATAACACACATGAGGCTTCTTTTGTCTTGATTTTCACAAAATCACACAAAAAACAGCCAATTTTGTTTGACCTTGTCACAGGTCGACAAATAGAGGTCAGAGACATTCGGTGGTATCCTTTCGTGTTGGAACTCATCTCCAAGGACAGGCGATGACTTCCAAAAAGGGGGACTGTAGTGATACACCTAACCTCTGATATTTTAGGCTTGACCTTCAAGTACACCTCTCTGCATCTCTTTGAAACTCTAAGTGTTACACCTTCTTGAAGCCCTCAAGGAGACGATTGGACACTTATATTGGTTAACAATTATTATGAATTAATGGACACTAATTAATCAGATTGAACTTTCTCTTTAATGTGTGTTAATTCAGAATTGATCAAACAGTATTTTTGTCATTTCAATGATGATTTTACTAAGCTGGTATATTTTAAATATGACAAAGTTAAGAGAACATCTCAGAATGATCGTGCTTTAAACTGTCTGCTCTATGCAGAATAAGTGTCTAAAGTTGAATGAACAATCCTTCGTATTTGTTTGAACTGTTTTTGTTTCGAAGGAAAAGTGCTAGACATAGCTTGCTTTCGGTCTCCCGTCCTTTCTAAAAACAATGAATCTGTTCTCAAAACAAGTTACATTGCTTGTTCACATGCACCTGCATCTTCTCACGTATGTTTTCTATGTTTTGTCTACCCTATCATCTGTCACTCAAACTCACTCACTTGCAAAGTCACTCCTTCTCTAGTGATGGACAGCCAATCAGCAGGAAGTATGTGACTAAGTCACACCCCCTTCTTAAAGGGCACTTCCTGCATCTTTTCTTGAGTTTTTTGGAGAGAACTAACTGACAACTGGTTTTTTCTCCTCTGGAAAAGCTGGAGACGTTCCGGTCATATGTCAACTCGACCCACGTCTCAGCTGGAATCATAGTAAAGCCTTACTGTGATCCTTTCACTCATTTCTGGAAGAATTTGTTTTCTGAAGTTTTATTTTGAAAATCAGTCTGTGCGCTTGACCGTTGTTTCCTGCCGAGGGAGGCGAGTTCCTCGTATCGTGAATCAGCCACCCACGCTGAAGTCCCAACTGGACGGCCGGTGGACAAACTCATCCACGTGTGTGTCCAGTCACTTCTCCACTCTTATCTCCAAGAGACGAACCGTCAACAGGTAACGAGCCGTGGTGTGTTTGAACGTGCGGGAGCCCAGCAGTCTGCTCGTGTGGGAAAAAGGTGTCACCCAGTTTGGTTCAAAATAATCAATTTCAGTTAACTTAGCTTTCATCTTCTTCCTCCTATTTCTTATTTTTCATAAGCTATTAATCTGTCAAGTAAATGTACCAACAGTTTAAGTTCCCAATGTCTGTTTGTTTTAATTTGAATTCTTGTCAACGTAGTTATTAAATCAGAGCTAATATCGATACAAATGTTTAATGTAATTTTTGTGATAGTTTCAATAAAAGGTCTATTTTTTTGGTAGACCAACATAAGTTGAAGCCTCTCGTGAAATTACATTTTTCCTAATTACAGTAAAAGCAATTTAATATCGGAAAAAGGAAGAACTCGCGCATTGGTGGCAGTTTGTGCAGGATAAAATCTGCTCAGACCTGCGCATCTACAATAATGGTGGTCCAGTAAGTGTTTAAATACCTTACGCCACATTATTTCATTACATTTGGTGGCCGCATACACCATTATTTCGTTACAAGAGAAATAAAGATTTGAGGAGAAGTTTGCAGTGAGTATGGTCTTATTTCATGGCTTATGTCAAAGTTTTAAAAGGAATAAAATATTTAGCAGGGATTAGTCTATTTACTCACAAAAACCAAAAGTTTTTCCAAAGAAATAGAACTTTTAAGAAGAAACACATATATATATATATATATATATAAATAACTAAATCTATTTGTGTTAAACAAATAAAAGAAATAAGCTATTTAATTTGTTTTAACCAAATAAAAAGAACCAATCTAATTTGTTTTAACCAAATAAAAAGAACCAATCTAATTTGTTTTAACCAAATAAAAAGAACCAATCTAATTTGTTTTAACCAAATAAAAAGAACCAATCTAATTTGTTTTAACCAAATAAAAAGAACCAATCTAATTTGTTTTAACCAAATAAAAAGAACCAATCTAATTTGTTTTAACCAAATAAAAAGAACCAATCTAATTTGTTTTGTTAAACAATTAAACAGAACTAATACACTCTCAAAGATGTGGGAAATAATTCTCAAACACACAACAAAATAGCCCTTTATGGGCACAAAAATAAAGGAAGTTTTCAGTTGGTATGAAATTTCTTTGATATTAACTAACGCCCAGGAAAGCGAAAACAAATGTCTTGAACTTAAAAAATGAAATAGATCAACCATTCTTCTTCATATTATCCATCTTCTTTTGGAGGGGGGGAGGTTCAGTGTCTTTCCTGGGGAGTGTCCCGTTTTCAGAATAAGTTCTTTCTGTTCCTTGGAGATTTGTTTGTGGCATAAGTTGTTGGGCATAAGTTCATTTCATCTGGGGGGGGGAGTTTTTGTGTGTGGAATAAGTCCAGTTTTTCTGCGGGAAAGCTTTTGCTTACGGGATCAGTCCAGTTCTGCTTGGGGGAAAGCTTTTGTCTGTGGAATAAGTTCATTTCATCTGGGGGGGAGTTTTTGTTTTGTGGCATAAGTTCATTTCATTCTGGGGAGAGAACTTTTGTTCAAGTCTTTTTCTTCTGGGGGAGAGCTTTTGTGCGCCCTGTGGGCGGAGGGCATCAGGCAGTTTGATGGGCACCATTCACTTCTTCAGACAGTGGTTTCATGTAATCTTGTCTTGTCCAGCTGTCTGTTCCTGGGTGTTTAGTCCATTCAGGCATGGGTGATGGATTGCGGGCACAGTAGCAGGTCACAAACCTGAATTGTGGGTGGCATAGGGTAGTCAGGCCACTTGTCCTGACAAAGTGGACAGCTTTGCTCTGACCAGATCCATCTCAAAACTGGCTTAGCGATTGCTCCAAACTTCTTTTTCAGGGTTGCACCGGCCTCAGGTGTAACAGCTGCTGCTCTTTCTCTCGAGAAGACGACGCGTCCTTTCCACCACCTGTTGGGGTCCCGTTCACCTTCGTTTTCAGCCGTCCCTAGCAGGACCTCGTTTCAAGGCGGGATTCACGGGCATCACTGGCAACTCCAGAAGGAGTTCTGGAAATCTGGAGTCCTTTGAGAGAAGAACTGGACACCAAAAACTTGCAAATTGTCAAATAAAACTAAGGCATTTTGATCCCATGAGCCATTTGTGGTCTGGGGAAGGCCAAACTGTGGGTAACTCCTTAGTGAGTCAAATCTGTTAACTTAAATTAAATTCTGTAATTGGTTACAATAATAATTGTTTCTTTAAACTTAAAGGGGACCACAGATGCAAAATTCACTTTTTAATGTTTTTTTTACTCAACTTTGGGTATTTACTTCATAAAAAAACAGTCCTTGTGCCAAAAAAATGCACCCAGTGGTTTATTTACTCTAAGTAGATTTATTTATTTTTGATAAATACACCTGGATTCACACTTCCTGCAGTTATTGACGTCACAAGCCGTAGCCAATCACCTCAAACCTGAGTCCAGCCCCTCACCTAGCAACCCCTGGTTAGGCTCAACCCACTTCTGTATTAAACACATGACTGTTGTTTTTCATGATTTCATCTCATCTTTTGTTTATATGTTCTTAATTTCATGTGTACAGCACTTTGTTGCAGCTGTGTTTTTTTTAAATGGCTTTATAAATAAAGTATAATTGTTATTTTTATGTTTTAGTTCAATTTTTAGTGTATTTGCGATCGCTCCCAACGCGCAGCCGGCAAAAATTAAACGAGCGGACTCCCGGCATAGGGACCGGCGGCAACGGGACACTGCTTCTGGCGGATGGAGCGGAGCTTCAATTGTACAGCCTCGTTGCAGCCTTGCAGCAGCCTCGCAGCAGCGAGGACCTTCTCCTTACGGATTAATTTACGGGAGACACTTGGTGAACTTTGTGTTGTCTTGACTGGAACAGCGATAACTCCCAAAATCTCCGCGTGCAACGAGCGGAGCTGGCGAACACCGGAAGAGGAACAAGCTAACATTAGCTTCGGATTCGGCAGGTCTCATGCTAAAAGGAGCAGCAAATTGCGGCGCGCTCAGACGGGTTTCGGTAAGTTATCTTAAGCTAGCACTAACAGTAAGTCAAATGAGTAATAAAAAAAGAGCTAATTTTAAAACAACAACACATTACAGATACTGGCTGTTACAGAGGGCGTAAACAGATCTTTGAAGGGCGTGGACTTCAGAACTTCTATCAGAAACCGGTCGTTCAAAACGAAAGTTAAAAATGGCAGAATTAAAAAGGGTATAATTGATTATCTATTTTGTGCATTAAATTGAAGGAATAGGGTCTGGATAGCCCACAGAAATACCATAAAAATTAAAAAAATACATCTGAGGTCCCCTTTAAAATACCATTCCATTCTTACTATCTAAAACATTTGTATTTAATGGCAAAAAACAACAACAACAAATGATTTAATTCTTCAGTGAAAATGAGTAATCACTCACTTTGATTTGGGGTTAGTTTTTAATTAGTAAGTTTTTTTAATTAGCATGATCATTGTAAGTGAATAGCAGGAGACGTTTTATACTTACTTAAAAATACTTTACCTTTTTTATAGTCTGTAGAAAAAGTCTAAACATACGTGTAACAAAATAGAAAAGTACAAATAACATACATACAGACATACAGACATATAGACATACATACAGACATACAGACATATAGACATACAGACATATAGACATACATACAGACATATAGGAATAAATAATTTACAATACAAACATGTGGTTCATGTGCTCAAAATAAGTCCAGTCTAGTCAGAGTCAGTCGTGCTTAAAAATATAGAACCACCACATTTCAAATCAACCTTTCAAATCAACCTTTTCAATAGATCCAAAAACTCCAGGGCGTCCCCATCTTTTTTCTTTTTGGATCTGTTATAAACACCTGTTTATTAAATGACATATACAGTGCCTGTTTATTAAACAACATATACAAAAGCAATGTGGTTTGTAGGTTTATCTGATTTACCTATTTATCTATGTACAACGTGCCAATTTTCATTCTCCTTAAATGATTCTTTAAATGGCTATGCTGTTGAATACAAAAACCTAAGAAGTTATTTTTGTATAACTGATGATCTAATCAATGTATGAGCTGTTTCCCTTTTATGAGCCATTATCAGTGTTATTAGTGAATTATTCTTTATTATTATTAGTTATTTCTAGGAACACTTTCTAATATTCCCTTATTACATTATTATATAGGAATGAGTTGCCACTGAGTGTCAGGCAGGCTCCCTCACTCACAGTCTTTAAAGGGGACCACACATTCAAAATTCACTTTTTAATGTTTTTTTACTCAACTTTGGGTATTTACTTCATAAAAAAACAGTCCAAAGGCCAAAAAAATGCACCCAGTGGTTTATTTACTCTAAGTAGATTTATTTTACTGTGATAAAAACGGCTCGTTTTTGAAATAAACTGGAAGTCAATCGCGCTTGTGACGTCACAGGCGCGAGGACAACCCACCCCAACATGAGTCCAGCCCCTCACCTAGCAACCCCTGGTTAGGCTCAACCCATTTCTGTATTAAACACATGACTGTTGTTTTTCATGATTTCATCTCATCTTTTGTTTATATGTTATTAATTTCATGTGTACAGCACTTTGTTGCAGCTGTGGTTTTTTAAATGGCTTTATAAATAAAGTATAATTGTTATTTTTATGTTTTAGTTCAATTTTTAGTGTATTTGCGATCGCTCCAAACGCGCAGCCGGCAAAAATTAAACGAGCAGACCCCCGACGTAGGGACCGGCGTCAACGAGCCCCTCTTCTGGCGCGATGGAGCGGAGCTTCAACTGTGCAGCCTCGCAGCAGCCTGGCAGAAGCCTCGCAACAGCGAGGACCTTCTCTTTACCGATTAATTTACGGGAGACACTTGGTGAACTTTGTGTGTCTTGACTGGAACAGCGATAACTCTCAAAGTCTCCGCGTGCAACGAGCGGAGCTGGCGAAAACCGGAAGAGGAACAAGCTAACATTAGCATCGGATTCGGGTGGTCTCATGCTAAAAGGAGCAGCAAACTGCGGCGCGCTCAGACGGGTTTCGGTAAGTTATCTTAAGCTAACACTAACAGTAAGTCAAATGAGTAATAAAAAACGAGCTAATTTTAAAACAACAACACATTACAGATACTGGCTGTGCAGAGGGCGTAAACAGATCGTTGAAGGGCGTGGACTTCAGAACTTCTATCAGAAACCGGTCGTTCAAAACGAAAGTTAAAACTGGCAGAATTAAAAAGGGTATAATTAATTATCTAAGAATTATTTTGTGTATTAAAATGAATTAATATTGTCAAGATAGCACACAGACATAACATAAAATTTTTAAATACTTACATGTGGTCCCCTTTAAGTCTCGATTAAAAACCCACTTCTGTTCTCTCGCCTTTACCATGATGTGATTTGTTTTGATCCTCTCTGCAATATACACTGTTCACCATTTTAGTTAGTTTCGGTTGCCATTTCTATCTATATTTTATTTTTGTTTTCTGTTTTCCTGTCTGCTTTGCTTGTTTTTTCTATTGTACAGCACCTTGGTTGGCCCTGCGTCTGCCCAAGTGCTCTATAAATAAAGTGGTATGGTATAAACAATCTAAGATTTGAAAGCATAAAGCTATAAAAATTGTTCTAACAATATCTTTTGTGGAAAACCAGACCAACCAAAATGCACTCGTCAAGAACAACTGCTATCCTTTCTTCAGTTCCACAAAACATTGTATGAATTTCTGTGGAGTTACAATTTTAATCTGCAAAAAACAAAAAAACAAAATATACATATAAACATTAACTTGATTCAGGGTTATGAGCTGGGATCATTATCTCTGTTTTATCACGGAGTTATAGGAAGCGGAAAAACAAGTCGTCAGACCCACATAAGTACAGTATAAACTAAGAATCTTGTGGCCTTGCTAGTCTAGCAGGCCATATGTGTTTCATTAAATAAAATTAATCATAGCAGACTGCAGTTTTGAAACACGATACCAGGATTATTGACAGATCCTCACAGATCCATATAGGGGGCATGAACTTTTGTTGGACAGTTGGTGTGGGTGACTTCAGGAACTGTTCTCTTTGTCTTTTTGGAGAACCTGTTCAGCCCCCTCTTGTCACAACATCCAGTGAGATCTTTGTTTCTGGGTGCTAAATTGTTCATCGTCCAGGATCTTTCACAACCGGACCGCATATTCTGGCCATTTGTGTTTGATGACCTTGTTCTGACAGTTCTTTGACAAATTCTTTGCCTTTGCTTCGCTGAAAGTCTTTGTGGACAGTCTTTTGCTCAGATAAAAGTCAAGTGCACTGCCTTTGGTTTAGTGCCCTTGTATTTAAGCCCCTCGAATGTTTATTTTGAGCAAAGCAGCCTGGGAGTCCAGCCATGGTGTTCTCGGTGAAGTCACAGTGAGCCAGTTCTGGACATGCCCTTAATATTAAATCTGATCCGATCCAATCAATAACCACAGTAGCTATAATTCAAAAATTCAGACGTTGCATGTGTTTTTTGACATGGTCCTATCTTAATGTATGTACTACTAACTATGTGTTCTCCTAAGTGTCGTGAGATCCATCAGACTTACGCTTCCTGCTCCACAAACACCGTGAGGCTGCTTCTAAGAAAAAAAATGAGAAAATAGAAAAATGTAAAAATCTTTAACAAACCAGGTCCAAAGTAATCATGTGTTATTAAGTTCTATAAGCATTTACCTTGAATAGTGTCACCTCTGTAATTCTGGTTTGCACAATGGAATTTAAAATGTTTATTTACATAAAAGTGAATCCTTCGACAGAGGCATCCTTTTAATCTGATCTGCACAACAGATCTAAAATCATTAATTTATATGAGTAAAATCGTCAATTTAACCTGAAACCAGAAATATTGTAGCCCAATTATATTTCAGAAAATATCATGCACTGTTTTCTAGGACCACCTTGATAGCATAAATGATAATTAGCCAATTCATTGAGTTTTCTAAGATCCACCCTCTCTTCAGATTTATTTGTGTACTGTTTTTAATTTTAATGTTAAAACGGCACCGGGGGATGCCCTCATATGTTGTCAATTCATCGTAATTGTTAAGATAAATCCTCACTTCTTCAGTGGTTTCACTTATTAAAAGTCAAAGCATGGGCTAACCCCAATCTGTTTGAATAAAACAACCCTTATTACTGTTGTCAATGCTTCTGCATTGCACGGTTGAACAATATGTTATTCTAATTCCCTTTCAAATGTACCAGAGCTCTTAAAGCATAGTTCATGCAAACAAAAAAAATCTGCTGGCTGGAGTGGTGTATGTAGTTAACGTATATTTGCTGAAAAGGTACTTCCAATAAAGCATTTTTATTATGGAGAAGAGTGTTTGCTTGAACCTATTTAAATCAAAGATATTTATAACATCTTATTAACATCAATGGATATCTACATTAGTTCATATCTCATAAAAGAAAACAGCTCTTAAAATCTACCTAACTGTGAAACAGCTTTTAAAATTTAAAGGAGACCACATATAGGTCTTTAAAATTTTTATGTTATGTCTGTGTGCTATCTTGACAATATTAATTCATTTTAATACACAAAATAATTCTTAGATAATTAATTATACCCTTTTTAATTCTGCCATTTTTAACTTTCGTTTTGAACGACCGGTTTCTGATACAAGTTCTGAAGTCCACGCCCTTCAACGATCTGTTTACGCCCTCTGTAACAGCCAGTATCTGTAATGTGTTGTTTTAAAATTAGCTCTTTTTTATTACTCATTTGACTTACTGTTAGTGTTAGCTTAAAGTTGCAGTATGTAGCTTTTTTTATAAACATATTTCTTCTCTCTGTCACTATTTTTTGACAGAGTGATGGTAAACAGGTAATCTTTGAGAAATACTATATTCCTCTGGCGTCTCCCGGTGGTTAAAATAGCATTTATAAAAACCAGAGCGGGCCGTTTTTGACCAGCCAATAAAAACAGAGTTATTTTCATGAACGAGCTTCCCCCGCCCTCCCCCCGCCTCTCCCAGCGGCTGCGCGCAGCAGCCGGGCACGCTCCCGTCTCAAACAGTAGCTGTTTCAAGATGGCGGAGGTGGCGAGAGCTTCGAGTGCTCAGGATTGCCAAGCGATGCAGAGTTAGCACCTTTCCTGCTTGAAAAGTAAGTGTCTTTGCTTCAATCATGTGATAGCGCAAATGCCATGTTATTATCTACAACAGGCTAAAACCGTTTTCCGGCCTACAGCTGACGTGATGCTAATGGCAGCAGCTAACTCATTCAACCTCAGTATTGTTTCGATACGTACATTTAGTTATCCTAACTTATTGTATTGTGGATCAGCAAGCAGATATGATGAAAGTACTGTAACTGCGCTGTCTGTGTGAGATAGGCATGATCACAAGAACTAGCAATTAGCATATTGTCTGCTGATCATTTGGTGGTCATAATCGAAAAGTCTGTTAGTTGTACTACACAATATATGTTGTTGATGCATACATGTCAACCTCTTTGGACGTTTACCTGTATAAAGGGCCTCAAAAATCATTAATTTTTGGAATAAAATCTGTAAAACTTGCGGTGGGGTGGACGAGTTTGTTGTCTGCTGCGGACATGAGCCTGCAGTGAAGCAGGATGAAAGGAGAGCATAAAAAGTTCAAATTTTACTTCTAGCAGCAGAACAGGATGGAAGATGGCTGTTTGATGCTATTTTTTAAATCATCCTACATGCTTTGATATGTTAGATAAATTTGTCATTGTGTGATAAATGTGTTGAAAAGAATATCTGATTATTGTTTGAACTACATTATATGTTTTTATGCAGAGATGATGACTTTGGGGAAGGTCTGAGAAGAAGTGAATTTGGGGAGACTCCCATTCAGGTTTTGGAAACAAGGTAAGTAAGGGGAAAACATATTTATGTCAAGATTATTTTATGGTTTGCACTGCAACTAATATAACTGTGATCATAATATTATTACACAATTTTAAAATGTAGATGGTAAGGTTGTATGTCTAATATTGTTTATGAAATGTATTTCCACCAGATATTATGGTAGGCAGAAACAAAAACCAAAGTTTAATAGTTGTTTTTATATAATCCATCCATCCATCCATTTTCTTCCTCTTATCCGGGGTCGGGTCGCGGGGGTAGCAGACTAAGTAGGGAGGCCCAGACTTCTCTCTCCCCAGCCACTTGGAGCAGCTCCTCCGGGGGAATCCCAAGGCGTTCCCTGGCCAGCAGAGAAACATAGTCCCTCCAGCGTGTCCTGGGTCTTCCTCTGGGTCTCCTCCCGGTGGGACATGCCCGGAACACCTCACCAGGGAGGCGTCCAGGAGGCATCCTAACCAGATGCCCGAGCCACCTCAACTGGCTCCTCTCGATGTGGAGAAGCAGCGATCCCGGCTCCTCTCGATGTGGAGAAGCAGCGGCTCTACTCCGAGTCCCTCCCGGATGACTGAGCTTCTCACCCTATCTCTAAGGGAGAGTCCAGACACCCTGCGGAGAAAACTCATTTCAGCCGCTTGTATCCGAGATCTCGTTCTTTCGGTCACAACCCAAAGCTCATGACCATAGATGAGGGTGGGAACGTAGATCGATCGGTAAATTGAGAGCTTTGCCTTTTGACTCAGCTCTCTCTTCACCACGACAGACCGGTACAGCGCCCGCTTCACTGCGGATGCTGCACCTATCCGCCTATCGATCTCACGCTCCAGTTTTTATATAATGTATTTCTTTATTGTTATGGCTTTTCTGTGCTGCAATTTTAGTGGACATAAAATTAGAATAATACAGATGCACAATATTGACAATAAATATCTTTGAAGCTTATTTTTTTATTATTTTATTTTTCTAACCGCGTCACAGAAAATGTACAACTTTATAAATTTAAGAATTTTTAAAAAGATGACTTAATTAAAATTCTGTGTTCATGTATAACATACACTTGCACTGAACGTACGTATTTTAGTGCGTGTTAAAAATATGATTTTGTCTATACTTTCGAGTTAGTCTCATTAACTTTTATTGAGAGCATTTATTGTACTGGTTCCCAAGTACATGTTTCTTTATTTCATGATCAAACTTGATTATTGTTGCTTTAATAAAATATGTAATGTGTTTCCTCAGTATCAATGTTAGTTTGTTTTTTACGTTTATATTTTTTTTGTTTCAGTATGTCTTCGCTAGACATTACGACGACAATGATGAAAGTGACTTGTTATTGCATGTTCTCTCCGTGCATGCGTGGGTTTTCTCCGGTTTCCTCCCACAGTCCAAAAACATGCATGTTAGACTGATTGGTAACTCTAAATTGACCCTGGGTGTGAGTGAGACAGGTCTCTCTTGTAAATGAGTCCCCGTGGCTCAACGAGGCTAGCCTGTATAAATAAAGGTTGAATGAATGAATGTTCTTCTTCCTCAGGTTGTCAGCGCTGTCCTGTTGATGATGATGGTGGTGGTGGTCCCACAGACAGCAGCAAAGCCACACAGGAAGTCCTTTGAAGGTTTAGCAGAAGAAACGGTCCCTCTGCGTTTGGACCCAAACAATTTAATTCCCAGCCTAAAAGTCAGTTCTTTGGCCAGCGACTCCATCTCACCGTGGACCTACAAGTGAGGCTTCAGCTCCTCAGTGTGTTGTCCTTCATGAAGCTCAGAGTCCTGTTAACAGTTTTTGTCTCCTCTCTGTCCTCAGCATCTCCAGGGATGACAACATGTTCCCTCATGCGCTGTCGCAGGCTCACTGTTTGCTCAAAACCTGCCTGGACCACCAAGGACTGGAGGACGGGGGCCTGGAGTCCCGTCCCATTCTGCATCAGGTGCTGGTTCTGAGGCGAGTCAAGACGCCAGGGCCAGGCACAGCTACCACTACCGCCTGGAGTCCAAACTCATCTCAGTGGGTTGCACCTGCGTGAGACCGAAGGTGATCAACCAGCACTGAGGACTGACCCATGGAGACCAGATGAAGACCATCTCCACGTGGGGTGTCCTCCAAAGATCTGTGGCAGGGTGTGGCCTTGGGGCAATTTCAATCCCAAAAATCCTCAATTAAAAGAAAAGAACTTTTAAACGAGTTGATGAAGTTTATCAATGAACCTTAATTTTTTTATTTATATATACTGTATATATATATATATATATATATTATATATATTTATCATTCATTCATTCAACCTTTATTTAGTCAGGTAAATCTCATTGAGCCTCGAGGGCTCATTTACAAAAGTGACCTGCTACTAACTAAAGAATGATGAACAGCAATGGTAGAATTTCTGTTCATCATTCTATATATATATATATATATATATATATATATATATATATATATATATATATATATATATAGATATATATATATATATATATAGATATATATATATATATATATATAGATATATATACAGTATATATATAGTATATATACAGTAGTTATAAATATAGTTATTTATTTATATAGATACCTATATTTATAACTATATATATATTATATATATACACAAATGAAAGAGTGGAGATCAGGTGGTTCTCTATGGACTTTAGATGTTTGGACAAGCTGACAATCTGGAGAAGCTGCACATATTTACTGACCTGACCCACTTAAGTGAAGACCAGATCAGTCACCTGGGCCCTGCTTGCTGTTCTGTTGCCCTGAAGGCTGCAGGTTTGGAAGAATTTGGAGTTAATTAAGTTTTGTTTAATTTCTGTCCAGTTTTATTAAAAAGTTATTTAAATCAAACTAAGTACACAACAGAGTATTTAACATCAGGGTGGATGCTCAGTGCTTTATTTATGGTTATTTAAGTCTGCGTTATGTAACGGTTTGATGATCCTTGTCACATATTTATTTAGGTTTTTTGTGTATTTATTGTCAAAATAAATAAATAAAAAAGATTTTGTCGCTGTGTTCTTTCAAATAGAAAATTATTTCACTGCATGTTCATGAAGAATAAGACAAAGCAACAGTACTGTTCATCCAATCATCATTTTAATGTTTGCATGAAAACATGGTGACTATGAGAACATCCTGTGTTCCTGGGTTCCTCTTCTTCGGACGTAGAAGTACACCTCTGGGTGTAAAATCCTCATCGGAAGCCCATCGACAATGTTTCAAAACTGCATAACACAGATAAAATGTAACACAAAGTAAGAGCTACACATAACTTATTGAAAGGGTTATACATAATTTACGATACTTTATTACAAATACGCAAAGATTTGAGAGTAGTCTATCCTTACCGGTGTTTTGACTGCGCCGACGCCATTACAACTGTGTTTAGATGCATGCGCGTTCACGAGACAGCCAAGCTGTGGAGGAGGAGCTAAGGAGGCGGAGTTTCAGGTCACCCAGAGTGCAAGGGGGAGGAGGGAGAACGGTCTCTGTTCAAAATTTTTCTAAGTTTCAGGGCTTTGCAGAAATCGCAGATAGTACCTTTAAG
>JBBPBX010006486.1:29157-49113 GCA_038048925.1 Garcialebias charrua | reverse complement strand
TTGCTGCTCCTTTTAGCATTAGACCACCCGAATCCGAAGCTAATGTTAGCTTGTTCCTCTTCCGGTGTTCGCCAGCTCCGCTCGTTGCACGCGGCGATTTTGGGAGTTATCGCTGTTCCAGTCAAGACAACACAAAGTTCACCAAGTGTCTCCCGTAAATTAATCCGTAAGGAGAAGGTCCTCGCTGCTGCGAGGCTGCAGCGAGGCTGTACAGTTGAAGCTCCGCTCCATCGCGCCAGAAGAGTGTCCCGTTGCCGCCGGTCCCTACGCCGGGGGTCTGCTCGTTTAATTTTTGCCGGCTGCGCGTTGGGAGCGATCGCAAATACACTAAAAATTGAACTAAAACATAAAAATAACAATTATACTTTATTTATAAAGCCATTTAAAAAAAACACAGCTGCAACAAAGTGCTGTACACATGAAATTAAGAACATATAAACAAAAGATGAGATGAAATCATGAAAAACAACAGTCATGTGTTTAATACAGAAGTGGGTTGAGCCTAACCAGGGGTTGCTAGGTGAGGGGCTGGACTCAGGTTTGAGGTGGTTGGCTGCGGTTTGTGACGTCACAAACCGCAGGAAGTGGGAAACGAAGTGTATTTATCAAAGATAAATAAATCTACTTAGAGTAAATAAACCACTGGGTGCATTTTTTTGGCCTTAGGACTGTTTTTTATGAAGTAAATACCCAAAGTTGAGTAAAAAACCATTAAAAAGTGAATTTTGAATATGTGGTCCCCTTTAAAAAACATCTTTAATGTATGCTAAAAATCATTGAAAATGATGAATTTAACCTGAGCATTTCAACTTTCAATCTAGTCAAAATTCTATTAGACAAGAATACTTTTTTATTCTTTATAAGTGTCAAAGTTTTATCAATTTAGTTAAACTTTTAAAAGACAGAATTTACTGGCAAGTCTAAAAATAAATTTCTGCTAAATTTGTCTAAGACTTGTTATCCTAAAATGCCTAAACTTAATTTTGATCTGATTATGGTTGTTAATTTAAATTAACAAGCTTATTATAAAAGTTTAAACCGTCAATAATTGTAATTCAATGCAGTATACCGGTAATATTTTCTCTACTTCCCATTTTGCTCATTGTGGTTACTTGGGCTTGCATTGAACGTAAAGTCGCTTATTTGGGCTTGTTATTCATTGCACTTTATTCTTCGTCTAGAATGACAAGACCACGCTAAAATTAGCTCCAATAAGTGGGGAAATATGGGGAAAAAATACAATTAAAAAATGGGAGAAAAGGGCGCACACTTAGCATGGTTAGCTGTTCAATTTTTAGATTATTTTTACTAGGTTATACGCAGCTTTCATGAATGTCTATTGTTGTCATTGTCAATTGTTGTCATCACTCTTCGTTTAAAATTCAGATCTCAAAATGATTCCCAGAGGCTTAATGGGATTAATCTGTATAAATATGCAAAATGTATCTTTATTTTTTAGAGTGGATATGTTCTTCAAAGTGTTCAGCATAATTTTGCCGTTTGTATGCAACGGCGCGTCATATATAAAAATAAACGTTCTTGCCTTAATTTCTCTTCTTGAATGGCCGGGGTCACTAAACATCCAATGTAAGGTCTGGCGGTCAGCCTCACAAACTTATGATCTCTGCGTATTTTGACCGCCCTCACTTAAATATCTCAAAAGTTCTTGGTTCTGTCAACTAGCGACGTGCGCAAAAATTCGCCTAGTCATTGAAAAACAGTCACCTCACCTCAAATTTCAAGGCCAAGCATCGAGACAGTTCAAACCATATTCATACGACGTATCAACAAACACTTATTCACACTCACTTTTCTTGTTGACCTGTGCGGTATCTGGAAATCTCCGCCAACCCAACCCTGACCGCACCAATGGACAGGGGAAGCTGGCCAGATACAAACCCACTGGACTTTCTGTCATATTTACTGTGTCTTGCAACATGCTCTGCCTGGAGGTCATCAGGAGCAGGTATGGGGAGAATGGGTTTTCGGCACCATAATGATAGGGATTTTAAACCCCTGTTACCTTAATAAAAACCACACAAGATAAACAAGAGAATTGTGTTAACACAGACAAACAACTTGGCAAAGGGGAAGGCTTTTTAATGTCTTTTGAAACTTAGTTTGGTCTCAAATACATTGTCCAGCACAAATCCGAATTGTGCTGGACATGACAAGCTATTTAAACAAGAAGGAGGTGGAGTTGACAAGCTCTGACGTCTTACAGATAAAACAAACAAGTCATGGTTCTGATCCAACAAGAACATCTAATCCAAACATTGTCAAGGCTAGAAGACTGTCTTTTCTGTATCAAGAAGAAAAGCAAACAAACATGTTTGTACTATCAAATATAAGTGTTTGTTAGAAACAGAGAATGTTTGATATAAGTGAGCTGGGTCATAATTATTGTGTCAGAGTAATTAGTTTTAGATGATAAATGTTGAACATCTCCATCAGCTCTGAGTTCAGATGACGATTTCCAGGGGTACATTTCACCAGCTCCAGCATCATCTCAGACTGAAGGAAGGAATGTTGCATGCACCCCCTCTCCTCCTCCCCCTCCATGCTGTTGCATCCGTACCTCCTCACTCCTTCACACCCCCTCCTTCTCCTCACACCCAGGACCCCACTGGTGTGTACACCAGCACCAGAAAAAGAACCCAGATGGAGAAAGAAAGAGAAGCACTCCTCATCAAAGAAGCTGAACTTAAGAGGAAAATTGTTGAACTGAAACGTGAGGAGGAAGATGAAGAACGAGACAACCCCAGCCATGTGTCCACCTATCCCATGTTGGAAGTTGGAGGACCCACGGGCCCAGTTGGTGTACAAAGCCTGGCCAAAGACAACCTTGATTGAGATGGCGACCTAGTACTTGCCAGACATAGCACAAGGAGGACAAGCAGTTGCCAACGCTTTGGACAACATGGTATTGGTTGTCCGGCCCACACTAGCTGAGCTCAAACTGATCCTGGCCTCTGTGTATGGGATTGGATTTGTCACAACTGTGGGGATCCAGCTGTTTGATATCATGGAAGGCCAATGAGCCACCAGCATTGATCACTGCCATGATGACAACAAAGCGTTCTATGATAATCTGAAGAAGATTACTGAACGCATAAAGACAGCATATCCTCAGACTCCAAGTTTTTCTACCATTGCAGACATAGTCCAGAGGTCAGATGAGTCACCCCAGGACTATTCAAATAGACTGTTACCCATCTTCAAAACACACTGGCATTGAGCCCCCTCAGAAGGAATGGAGGGAGGCACAGCAAGTCACAGCTTTTGAGTCAATCTTCTGCCAGTCTCTGATGAGTAGATTTCTCTTACCTATTTGCAAATCTGTGCAGAAAACCTACATCGGCTAGAAAGCTGGTGTGCACCTGAACGAATTACTGAGACACGCACGTCATGCGTGGGATCAACACACGTTTGAACAGAGCTCTCCACAAAAAAAGAGGCAGAAACAATCTGAAGATGCTCAGCTCACACTGCTCCAGGCTGCAGCCACTCAAATGACTCTGAACGCAGCTGCTGTCCAACCAGCCCCACCAGCGAAGGCCCAACAGCCTCCCCAGGCCTATCAAAACCAGACTGGCCCTTCTGACCCTAATGCTTGCTTCATCTGTGGAGAACTTGACCACTGGGTGAGAAACTGCCCCTGCAAAAGAAATCAGCGGCGGGGAAGAGGACGCTCATTCCAGTCACACGGGAGACCAGACCAGAGCTCCCAACAGTTCATGCCAAACCACACACACCCACAAGGTGACAGAAGAGGTGGACGTGAACTAGGGTATCAGACAGGTCAGAGAAATGTAACTGTGTGGATGATTAAACAGAAGAGCTGCTTCATCTAATGGTTTCAACGTGGATCACTTCCTGTCCTCCATCCTCGGTGCCTCATTGGAACAACTTGTTTGGTGTTTGGATCTGATCTCGGCTCTAGCCTCCTCAGTGATGTCTCCCCACTTCTCACATCCAGGTTGGACCAGAGGTTCCCTCATCATCATCATGTCCTGTAGTGGAAGAACATTTCTCTTTATGGGCTGCTACAAACAGTGAGGTTCATAAAACCATATAGCAGATATCTGTTGAATATAAAAAGTTTATATTGTCTGATATTTAACAGGTTTGACTTCAGCTCAAGTTTTGTACACAAGCTGGAGCTAAAATAACTTGCTTCAAAACTGAGTAATTCCTAAATGGATTTTCAAAAGTGATGTTCTTTGGAATAATGATCAGACAAGACTGTTCAAGATGCAAATGTGCATTTGAGTCTCTTGAGTGAAGAACTTTCTGGTTTTAGATAATTACTGAATGTGGTATCAGAACATTTTTCTGCAGGACCGATTTCAGTTTTAACAAGTAGCAAAGATTCAGTCAGATGCAGCTAAATCTGCTCAAAATCCAACAATAATTGAATAATAATATGTAAGAATAAGCCTTTGTTAAACACATAACGTTTAGAAAACACTTTTGCAAGATCTAGTTGAGAGGCATATCAGTCAGGAATGGTAATATAATAATATAAGCAATAGATAAAAACTAGCATTAGCATGTTAGCTCCACAAACAAATTCACCAGAATAAACAGTCAGCTGAAGGCTTTTTTCACAAACAACTATATAAAAATTGAGAGGCATATAAGTCAGAAATGCAAATAGACATTAGATAAAGGGCTTTCATGATTCAAAACGTACCTGCAACCAGCCTGCTGGTCAGTGCATGGCTCATTTTCCCAAATAAATAAATAAATAAATAAACGACCGGAAACGCTATCGATAGGTAGCGTTCACGTTAGACGAGTCTAGGCCTCAATGGCGGCGAAAACGGCACCCTTAAGAGTCCAATAGTTTTTTTAAGTTGGGACAAAACTGCACATGCGCTAGTTATAAGGAGAGTCTATGCACCCCCCCCTCCCCCGCCGGCAGCGGGAGGGGGCCAGCCGCGCTGAAGCAAATAGATAAAATCATCCAGTTTTACATGAAACCTAACAAGAACAGTTTTGTCCTGTGTGAGACAACGTGTTTGAGACTATCCGTTCACAAAAAAAAGCTTAGGGGGCAGGGCGGAGGCTCCTGGGGCCCCTAAAATTCCGGGGCCAGGGGCTTCAGCCCATAGTAGCCCCTGCGAAAATCCGGGCGTGGGCCATCAGAGTCCAGTAAAACACCACCAGTGACATTTAGTATATACAGTCCTGTACAATTATTAATGTTTGATCATTTTTATAAGAAAAATGAAATAAATGTAGCCATCAGAGTCCAGTAAAACACACCAGTGACATTTAATATATAAAATTATTAATGTTTGATCATTTTTTATAAGCAAATTGAAATAAATGTAGCCATCAGAGTCAAGTAAAACCCCACCAGTGACATTTAGTATATGAAATTATCAATGTTTGATCTTTTTTTTTTTTACAAGCAAATTAAAATCAGAGTCCAATACTGTACAATAACCTGCTGGCACCCTAACTCCACAAACAAACAAAGAAAAGAAAAAAACTCACCAGTTCTTGCAGTCAGCTGAGCTGAAGGCTTTTTTCACGAACAGAGCCATCTAAAAATTTAGAGGCATATCAGTCAGGAATGGTAATATAATAATATAAGCATTAGATAAAGACTAGCATTAGCATGCTAGCTCCAAAAACAAACTCACCAGTTTCCACTTTTAGAATGAACAGGCTTTTTCCCAAACAGAGGCAGAGCCTCTAAAAGTTGAGAGACATATCAGTCAGAAATGGCAAACAGGCATTAGATTAAGGGCTTTCAATGATTTTAAACTTACCTGAGCCAGCCTGCTTGAGTCACTGACTGCACGGTTCATTTCCCAGACAAAAAAAAACAAAAGACCGGAAGTACATGATCTGCAGGTAGAGCTCACGTTGGACGTGTCCAAGGCGCTGAAATCTGCGCCCAGCATCTTCCCATTGTTTTGCAACGTCGTGGAATAACTGCGCATGCACCATTATTAACGAGAGTCTATGGATAAGATTCAAGCGTCCCCAGGAAAGGAAATATGTCCCCAATCAGAAAACTTTTTTTGAAACAAACAATATAACTCATCATTACTCATAAAATATTTATCTTACACAGCTAAAAACATATATGCATATATTTCGAAATGTTTTTATTTCATTATTTAATTTTTTTAAAAAGTCTTCAATGTAAAATAGTCCAGAGGTTCCAGTGGGGCGGCGCCCAAGCGCCCCCTATTGGCCGGCCGTCCCTGCTCAGAGCCGATCCTTGATGCAACCCCACCTCCATCTTGAAGCTACCTGTCACACCTACAGCACATCTCACCACTGTCCTGCTGTCCTCATACATGTCCTGCACCAGTCTAACATACTTTTCTGCCACTCCAGATTTCCTCATGCAATACCACACCCCCTCTCTTGGCACTCTGTCATATGCTTTTTCTAAATCCACAAAGGAGTTCTTTCTGACCCTCTCTGTACTTCTCCATCAGCATTCTCAAAGCAAAGATGGCATGTGTGGTGCTCTTTCTTGGCATGAAACCATACTGCTGCTCACAAATAGTCACCTTTCGTCTAAGTCTTGCTTCCACAACTCTCTCCCAGATCTTACCATACCATACCATACCATTTTATTTATAAAGCACTTTAAACAGGAACAAGTCCACACCAAAGTGCTGGATCTTCATCGTGTCGCTCATCAACTTAATTCCTCTGTAGTTGCTACAACTCTGTACATAACCCTTGTTCTTAGAAATGGGGACCAGGGGCCTCATGTACAAAGACTTGCGTGGATTTCCTACTGAAAAGTGACGTACGGTCAAATCCAGAAAAGTGTGTACGCACAAAAAAATCCAGATGTATCAAACTGTGCGTACACCGGAATCCACGCACATTCCTTTTGTACATCACAATTAACGTGGAACTGAGCGCACGTGAGACACCTCCCCTGACACGCCTTCATTTACATATGTTAAACAGATGCAAATTACTTCCTGCATGTGTGAAGGACATGTTTGTTTGATCCCTGCGCGATCAGAAATCATTTCTAGATTCAGGAAAATAATGAATTTAATATAATATGAGTGAGGAAAATAATCCTAAGTAAGAATAGTAATAAAATGTGTTCATCACGCAAAGAACGAGTGATTGTGTGTCGGTATTAGTGTGTGCGCGCACCCTGCTTTGGTGCGCAACGGCTCATCCATTCATTCTGAGTGAAAATATTAACTTTGCGCACGAGTTTATTACCATAATTACTGTAAACACAGAGGAACTTAGATGTTTGGTAGATCTTTGTTTATTTAATAGATGATATGAAGAAACGGGTCTGTGCGTCTCAGTGGAGAGTTTTCATGACATGACGTGATGTTGGAGTCTCCAAACGCTGCGCGCCCCGCAGCCTTGTGCGCAATCTGTTTGTCTGTGAAGCTATTACTTTCACGTGTCATTTTGGAGAAATCTACAATAAACGCAGATTATGAATCACCTCCAGCTGCCGCACCGGTGAGGGCGTGCGCGCGCTCCAAAGCGCGACCACTCAGCCTTTGGAATCATATAGATGAGACCATTCTATACATAGTTCCCACGTGACGTCACATAAGAGGTATTTCGGGTTTTCCGCCATTTTGGTTGGTAATACTTCCTTTCCTGACCACTAGTGGCAGCGTAGGTTACTGGCTGTGTAATATCAACCGGAAGGATTTGCCCTCCACAACATCAAGAATACGCTCCGATCACTTCTAGTCAGGTAAACAAAGATTCTATGTGAATAATTTTGCGAAACTGTGTGTGTTTGAACAGTTTTTTCAGTTTCTTGCTCTTCTGTTACTGTCTGTTACTGACGTTAGCTTAGCAACGCTATGCTAATGCTAACCTCCACTTCGTAACACTCACGGGAACAAGGTGTCCCACCCGTGTTTATCCTAGACTCTTTGTTGTTAGGAAGCTGCTTGTTAATGATTTATTTTGAACCTTTATTTACCCTGTGACATCAGGCTGATACACACACGTTAATGACAGATAAACTGTCTCAAACTGAGACAGGTAATGCAACAAGCAAAACTCACAACAAAGAGCAGATCCGAGAGCTGCTCAGAAAATGTCACGGTGTGATTCCACAAAAACAAACTTTGCATGAATAAAAACCTGTTGTATATAAAAACTTTTTTTCTTTTTGTCCTCTGCAGCTAATCCTACTGATAGGGTGTTACTGAAGCTGGTCCTGAGTCTGCTGCAGCTCTGCAAACTAGCTGCCAGTCATCCTGGAGGAAATGACATTTTAGGTACACAATGTGTTAGTTGTTTAAAAAATGTCCACCCTCTTTCAGTCCATTTCAGGCTTTAATGTTTCAAGACATAATAAAAATGATCTGGTCATTAACAGGTTCTTAATACTGCAAATGCTGCACCAATCCGTCTGTCAAGCTCACGCTCCATTCTTCCGTCACTCGTGACCAGAACCCCACACTGAAGTTGACAGCCACACTTACCGGTACGATAGCTGTTAGGTGCAACTGTATTTATTTTTTATACTTTGAGTAGCAAACTTGGAGTCTTATTTTAAACTTTGTGATGCAAAAAATGACAATGTTTACTAATCTTTTCATTTTTTTAAGGTACAGATGAGTGAATAGTTCGTAGACCCGGGTCCAGTCTCAGATCCGGAGGGGTTGGCTGCTCCAGTCGGATGGTCCCACATGATGAGAAATCTGTTCATTTGTTTAAAATCAGAAACTGCGCTCGGATGCATCGTTTCTTGTTGAAGAGTGTTTTGATTAATCATTTCATTAAAATATATAAAATCACCCACAGTTCTCATATTGTATTCAGTTTAAATTGTTTTGAATTTATAATTATAGCTTTTATTCTGAACTTTATCAGTCTACTACTGGAGGATGAACAGGAACATGCATGTTTTTATGTTTTGTACATGTTAATAATTAACACTAAACTGGTAAGTTAAGTTGCCAATTAAGAACAATCACTACATGTAGGTTTTATTTATGTGCAGTAGAACTTCTCATTATTGGACATTAAACAACAACTTAATTATTGAAATAAACAAGGTGAAACTTGGTACAACTGTTTTATTCAAACTAAAGGTAAGCACACGTTCATTTAGCAATGTGTGTTTTCACAGCAACACCAAATGTATTTGAAAAGCAGATTCATCCATCTTTCATCCATCCAGCTTCATCGATCTCCTGGGACTCAGCATCTTACACAGAAAGAGAAAACAAAATGCTTTCAGGGTTTAAAGCAATATTTAACTAATGGATTACGGTAAAAGGAGTTACCAAATTGTAACTTTTCACCACTAACTTTATTAACAAAGGCAAATCACAGTGGAAAATAAATATCTGACATTTACTGAGAAACGTTAATACTATGACTGAGAAATAATTATAAATAATTTATTTTGTTAACACTAATTTAAGTATGAAAGGCAGTCATAGGCTAAATAAATAATGTAATGTGAGAAATATCAGCCATCCTTACTAACAAGCTCATCAGTTAAGCTGAAGCAACGATCTTTAATATCTATGCTTTAAAGTAGCACAGATAAAAAAATAAAAAAGTAGCACAGATTAGCATAGCCGATGTAGCTTTTACTAAAGTACACATGGCTGATATTTACTGTGGCACAAGTTACATTAGCTAAGCTATTCTTTGTTATGTTAAAAATCGGTTATATTTACTGTAGCTCAAGCTACGTAGCTTAGCACGCAGTAAACAACACCATTAGCAAAGAGCTAGCTTAGCTGCTATAGCTACGAGGGACGTCACATCTACGTGTAATCACTTACTCTGCCATTCACCAGAACTGTTATTAACATGAAGACAGCAATGACGAGCTCTGGACGTCCTTCACAACTCTGTTACTGGATCTTAAGCATCCATCCATGAATTTAAAGCTGCGAATCTGCTCCGTTGTGGACACTCAGAGTAACTTCTTCGTGACAACTTTTTGCCCTTCTCCACCAGGGGGCAATACCGCTTCGTCTGACATGATTTATTTCTCCAACTCACAACTTGTTGCCCTTCTCCACCAGGGGGCAGTACCGCTTCGTCTGACATTTATTCCTCCAACTCAACTCCAACCACAGCGCCTTGGTCAAGAGTAGCTCTGGTTGCTCGCGTCGGTTTATCCTACTAAAATGGCGGAAATTCCAGAATTCTAGAATTCTAGTCACGTGTGTGGGAACTATGTATTGGACATGAATCGGCTTTGTGTGGACTGGACTGGCACAGTCCAGATCGACCTGCCAGCTCCCTCAACAAAGCTCCTGTGGAACAGTTTGATCGCTGCTGCTTCTGTATGCACGCGTGATGCACGGCTCCTGTGTTGCTCCAGAGCGCAGCAGTGCCAAACTGAAAAATGATTGTTTCTGAGAACGGCTGATAAGCCATATCCTAGATCAGAAAATCATATCTGTTTATAAATAAATGCTCTGCGTGTTACACTCTTTATTATATCCTCCAGTAAGGCTGAATGAATCCGTTCCTGTTAAATTTATTTTTGGCACAACTTTGCGCGTCCTTTATTTACTGCGTCATGTGGATGTAATACTTGTTAATCGTGTGTTTGGTGGGAATATTAATCATTTTCACATCATGAACAGTTAATAATAATAATAATAATAATAATAATGAATTCAATTTATAACGCACTTTTCATTAATGGAAATCTCAAAGTGCTACAAGGTGCAACAGAATTAAATGTCAATAAAACAAATAATAAAACAATTAAAATCAACAACAGTATCAGCTATGATCAAAAGTAGAATCATGAGGAGGTAGTGTAAGCTCGGTTGAAAAGAAAGGTCTTCAAGCCGCTCTTAAAGTCAACCACAGACTGTGGGGCTTCAGTTTCTCTGAATCACCTGTAAGTGTCGCCAAAGGAACAAGAACCACAGAAACGTGCGTACGCCTGCTCTGGAGCTGGCGTGGAAATGTACTTGGATGCGCACATATTCACGTTCAGTTCAGTTTTGATACATACGGGGTTTTGCGTGGATAGTGACGTAAGCAAGGTTTTTGTGCGCACGCACGGTTGATACATGAGGCCCCAGCACACTTCTTCTCCATTCCTCAGGCATTTTCTCACCATCAAATATGCCATTAGAATATTTGAGTCAAAAACCTCACTGCCATCTCTCCAAGACATTTCCAAACCTCCACTGGTATGTCATCATGTCCTACTGCCTTCCCCTTCTTCATTCTTTTCAGAGCTTTCCGGACTTCACCCTCACTAATCTTTCCCACTTCCTGGTCCACAGTTTCTATGACCTCCACTCTTCTTTCTCTTTCATTCTCTTCATTCATTAGCTCCTCAAAGTACTCCTTCCATCTTCCTGCCACACTCTCCTCACTTGTTAGAACGTTACCATTCCTATCTTTAATATGCCTAACCTGTTGCACATACTTTCCAGCCTGATCCCTCTGTCTTGCTAATCGGTACAAGTACAGCAAACCCTCGAGTTACGTCAGGGATTGGGACCTACGGGTGTGACTTAGGTCGATGTTGTCGTACCTCGCGGACCAAAAACACCTGCCTGTCGTAGGTCCGCGTTTCTGACATAGGTCGCGGCTATACCGTTAACGGAGCGCCGCACACATATTTAACGGCATGAGACTGAACAAGCAGACATACTAGGCCATAAACATGCACAGAACTTTACATGTACTGTACAGTAAATGAATACTGTACAATAAATAAAAAATATAATGTCTTACTTTGAGCTGGTCAAAGCCTGCCTTCGTCTTTTAGCATCAGCTCGCACCCGTCCGAGCTCCCCCAGCTTCCTTACGCTCCACACGCACACACGTGGTCAAAACTGTTTAAAAGAAGGACTGTTAGCTTCTTAACTTCATACATTTGGAGCCAGAAAAAAAAAACTTACTGAAAGCCGTTTCTCCGCGATGTTCCTCCATCCAAAACAAGCTCGGCGTTAGCTACGGTTAGGCCCCGCCATTAGCAGCAATGGTTAGCATGTCAGTTCATTCAAAAAGGCTGTCGGCTTTGTATCTCCGCGTTAGCTCGGTGTCCCCCGACTGCCAGGCGGACATTTGCGGCGAGCTCCCGGCCGCAGATGGCCCCTCCGCGGCATGTCGGCTCGGTGTCTTCGCCTGTGTTAGCTGCTCTGTTAGCTGCTGTCGTTAGCATGTCGGGCGGCGTTGTGGGAGCGATCGCGGGGCGATCCGCGGCTGCTCCTCCGGGCCTGAGACGTCCACAGAGTTGACCGAGTGTTTCCAGCTAATTTATCCGTATGAGGCAACCCTGATCGGACACACGGTCCTCTAGAGCCAGCTGACAGGAGCCTGGTGGAGCTCCATTGACCGCAGTAGACAATTGTAAAATGGCGACCGGAAACGACCGGAAGTTGCGTAAATACGATAAAATTGTAATAAAAACATAATATTAATAATTATACTTTATTTATAAAGCCATTTAAAACAACCACAGCTGCAACAAAGTGCTGTACACATGAAATTAATAACATTTAAACACACAAAAAAAATAATAATATATATATTTTTTTAATCATATTTTTATTAAATATGATAAAATCGTAAGTCTGAGTTGCCGTAGGTCGCGGGTGTCATACCTCGAGGGTTTCCTGTACTTCTCGCCCTCTTTAGTGTCCAGTCACTCATACAAATCATTGTACGTCCTCTGCTTTGCCTTAGCTACTTCCCTCTTTGCTCTATGTCCCATCTCCTTATATTCATGTCTCCTCTCTTCAGTCCTCTCACTGTCATATTTCTTCTTGGCTAATCTCTTTCTTTGAATGGCATCCTGCACTTCACTATTCCACCACCAGGTTTCCTTATCATCCATTCTCTGTCCAGATGACACACCAAGTACCTTCCTACCTGTCTCTCTAATTACTGTTGCTGTAGTAGCCCAGTCACTTGGAAGCTCTTTCTTACCACCCAGAGCCTTTAACAGCTCGTCTCTGAATTTCTCACAACATTCTTCCTTCTTCAGCTTCCACCATTTGGTCTTCTTCTCTGGTTTTACTCTTTTTCTCTTCTTCGCAACAACAGTCATTCTACACACAACCATCCGATGCTGTCTGGCCACGCTCTCCCCTGCTACAACCTTACAGTCTCCAATCTCCCTCAGGTTTCCTCTTCTACACAGAATGTAGTCGACCTGTGTACTCCTTCCTCCACTCTTATAGGTCACTCTATGTTCCTCCCTCTTTTGGAAATAGGTATTGACTAGGGATGCACCGATAAATCGGCCGGCCGATCGATCGGCTCCGATTTCCTTAATTTGGGGAGATCGGTGATCGGCCGATCTTTAAATGAGAAGCCGATTTTATCTACCGATTTTATCTGCCTCAGCAAAGGTTGGAAAATCCTGAAAATTTAGGGTGCATTTTGACCATTTAACACCTGAAAATCGGTATCGGCCAAAATCGGAATCGGCAGGTCAGACTTTCTAAAAATCGGTAATCGGTGATCGGCCAGAAAATTGAAATCGGTGCACCCCTAGATATATTACAACAAAAGCTGTCATACAAATATTTTGTATGCACTCTATGTACAAAAAAACATGTCCTGAAGTTTGCAGTGACAAAAAAAATGACTGTTCAACCTTTTCAAGCACTTTTTTCAACAACTAGAATTTCCTTTTCTTCTTTCGGCTGATCCCTTCTTCAGGGGTCACCACAACCAACTGACTCACATGAAGATTTGACAAATATTTTTACAACGGATGTCCTTCCTGACACAACCACAGACCACCGAGCTACCACATCTCTCTGTATGGAGCAGAGAGCTGCCATCTAGGGTGCCTGGGGGAGCAGGTGTGAGTTAAGGGCCTTGCTCAAGGGCCCAGGGTGGGGCAGATGAGAGTGGAAGCAGGTATGCATATTTCACCTTTCCCACCCACATTTTGATGTAGTCAGTCCGGGGAGTTGAACCGGCGACCTTCCAATCACAGGCCCACCTTCCCTAACTCCTGTGCCACCACTTCCTCTATTTTTGAACCAGTAGAACAACAGGTCGGAATAAAATAAAATAGAAAAAGTAGGAATGCATTCTCTCCATGCTGGAAGCTAAAGTGTTAGCCTAGCTTAATGCAGAGACAGGAAAATGATACAAATCACTAGCAGCATCAGTAAATAAATCTGATAAACACCAGAGGAGACTGATCGTTATTAGTGTAATACATTAAAAAACTAAAATCTAACATCTGTGTATATCAGTGTGTAAATCATTATCTGGTCAGATGGTCCGTACACAAAATACAACCCTTGAACCCATGAACCATTCCATTTTGGGCCTTAATATTAAATAATACCACTGTACCTTTAAATTAATAATAATGAAAACATAATAATTTGGTGGTGGTAGTGGTGGGGGGACAGAAAGCAGTTTTTAGGCAGTGATGTCCAGTCTTGGGCCTCGAGACATTCTACCCTCCATGCACTGGCTGCCGGTTCACCTTTGAATCCAGTTCAAAATTCTCCTGTATGTCTACAAATCGCTGAACAGTCTCGTCCCACACCATCTCTCTGATCTGCTGCAGCCGTATGTCCCACCACGTGCTCTGAGGTCAGCGGACCAGTTGCTCCTCACAGTTCCAGGGACTCGTCTTAAGCGCAGAGGTGACAGGGCTTTCTCTGTAGCAGGCCCAAGACTCTGGAACGAGTTACCTCTGCTTGTCAGACAGGCCCCCTCCCTCTCGGTTTTCAAATCCCGTTTAAAGACTCACTACTATTCCGTTGCTTTCAACACCAGATGATCTGTGTTTGGTCGTTATATTTATTATCTGCGACGTTTTTATGTCTATATTCTGATTTAACTTCATTTTGTATTGTATGTTGCTTTATGTGTTGCCTGTTGTTTGTTTGTTTGTGCTCTATAAATAAAATGGTATGGTATGGTACACTGTATGTTTGAAATTTTCTCTGCCTCTACAGAAACATTGAAGATATTATGATCTGTGTTTTGTTTAACTTGTGTTTAAGCTTCCTCAGTTATTTTCCTTCTGCCTCTGCCCCTCCCGCTCACCTGTTCCTCCTAGTCTTCCCCAGGTGTTGTATATGTCATTTATTAGTGTTCTTTAAAGCTGCTATATGTAAGATTTCAACACGCTGGCACTTAGAAACATTTTGAACAGAGACACGTTTCTGGTCCCTCCTCACTCAGAGTCATATATGGCTCAGCTCCACCTCACTCGCGCTGCAGCCTGGAATGCTCCGCCCCCACATGTCCCGTCTCAACTCTGGTCTCAACCGCTGCAAAGTTCTGTGATTATATGTTAATAAAACGTTCTAAAAAAATAAAATAAAACCATGGATCACTGGTCCAGCAACACAAAAACACCCTGAAATATGCAGAGCTTCACGTAGCCACGTTGGACATGAATTAATTCGCTCGTGACAAATCCACTTCCTCATTTCTGTCAGTGAAGGAAGAAGCGAACACCGCTGCGGGCTCGCTGCAGGGTTGACAGGCGGGGGCGTGGGTTAGGGGGTGAGAAGTTAGAAGCTCTGTTTTTATTGGCTGAATGGCTGGTAATAAAGTCTGTTATTATTGGCTGGTTAAATGCGGGCCGCTCTCTGGTTTTTATAAATGCTTTTATTACCACCGGGAGACGCCAGAGGAATATAGTTTTTTTTTCAGATATTACATGTCAAAAATCAATCTTTCAAGAGATAGTGGCAGTTTGAAGAAATATGTTTTTTTTAAAAGCTACATACTGAACCTTTAAATTCTCTGTCATTCTGTCACTTCCTGGTCTGTGCGTCGTGCTTCCACGCTGTTCTTGTTTGTTTTCCATCCAGTCCTGTGGTTTTGCTTGGGTATTTTTGCTGCCTTGTCAACTTTTTTATTTTCTGACTTGATTAATTAGTTTCATTATGTTTTATCATCGAGTCCTCCTGGAGTTGTTAATTCTGCACTTTTAGTTCCCTATTAATACCAACCACGATAGAAGAGATTATTCAAAAACTGCATTAGATGTTTTTAACAGAAACTATCTAAAACTTGGACCAGGGCTTGGAAACCACTGTTTTTCAAGTGAAGATCTTTATTGACTAAATCCAAACCTTTTGATTTAAAATAATTCACACATTTGATTTGCCAGGATTTCAGTGTGTGTGTTGACAGAACAAGTTTAATAGTGAATGCTTCAAAAATGAGAATAGTTCACTTGAAATGTTCCCTTTTTTTAACCACAAACTGACAATGCGTCATTTGTCAAGTACACGTTAACAGACTTGTCAAAACTTGAAAAAGTAACACTGAATGTGCATTTCACTATAGCAATGGGAGAAATACTCTGCCCAATCAATACGGCATTTTAATTCTTTTGACTGAGTCAAAGTGGCCCCCTGGACCCAAACATTGCCCACCCGTTGTCTAGTCTAAAAAAATAATAGCCATGTCTTCCACTTGGTTTGTTTTTTCTCATAAATAACTCAATCATACATTTATTTTAGTTTAACTGTATCAAAATGTGAATTGTCCTAAATTAAGCTTTAAAAAGGTCTGATCTAGTCAGATCTGTGACTCGTTGTAACTTCAAGTTTCAAAAGACTCTGACTGAATTGCTACATTTGAGGTTTAACGCAGAATGACTCTAAAACAAAATGTGTGACATCACTGTGGTCACTGTCACCGTGGCCCATTCATTTTGAACTACCTTTCATAATACCCTGATGCATGCTCAATAATCCAGGTAGAAAAATCTAAAAAAGCTAAGTCTGGTCCTCTGGACATTCAAAAACAAAACAAAACAAAGCAAAAAAAAAAAAACTGTAG
Organism: Garcialebias charrua; assembly: GCA_038048925.1. NCBI lineage: Eukaryota > Metazoa > Chordata > Actinopteri > Cyprinodontiformes > Rivulidae > Garcialebias > Garcialebias charrua. The sequence goes on along the minus strand of JBBPBX010006486.1, from coordinate 32,358 downwards.
AAACGTTTCGTCTTTCGTCCGAAAGACTTCCTCAGTCTGAGGTGCTGTATTCAGCTCAGTCTTATAAATAGCACCCTCTCACAGTGTTACACAACCAGTTGGCTGATGACAGCCGAAACCAGCTGCTCACATGATCAAGGAGGACCATCAGCCTAACGATGGATCATTAGCACCCTGATGGTTGTTTGCTATTCACAGAGGGCTGAGTGATACTAGCAATAACAGCATTGTAAGAGGGAGGACAGTTGAACCCGGAGGCCTCCACCTCTGTTTAATGATGGACGGTTTCTTTTCACAAAGATGGCCTCCTTTACTCCTCTCTCAAACCATTGTTCCTCTCTATCAAGGATGTGAACATCTTCATCCCTGAAAGAGTGACCGCTGGCCTGGAGATGAGTGTAGACCGCAGAGTCCTGACTTGATGATGTTGATCTTCTGTGCTGGGCCATCCTTTTGGCCAGTGGCTGTTTAGTTTCCCTGATGTAAGACTGATCACAGCCCTCCTGACACTGAACAGCATACACACTCTGTTTGTGCTGGGGACTGGATCTTTGGGATGAACCAGTCTTTGCCGTAATGTATTTTGGGGTTTAAAAGCAAAATACATTACAGCAAAGACTGGTTCATAGCATAACCTCCAGATTCTTGGCACTGCAAGTTTCGTCAGACCTGAGCTGGCCTCTCAACAACACAGCCACAGTGAAAACATCCCAGCAAAGTCTCTACTTCATTAGGCTGCTCAGGAAAGCAGGTCTGAACCAGCAACCTTTCATCCAGGTCTATAGAGGACAGGTAAAATAATAATAATAATAATAATAATAATAATAATAATTAATTCAATTTATAACGCACTTTTCATTACTGAAAATCTCAAAGTGCTACACATATATTGAATGCTACACACATTCATAAACCGGTGGTGGCAGACTACCATGCAAGGTGCTTTTCCAGTCCTACCGGGAGCAATTTAGGGTTAAGTGTCTTGCCCAAGGACACAACGACACATGGTGCGGGTCCCGGGAGTCGAACCGCCAACTTTCCGATCGGGAGACGACTGCCATTACCACTACACCACGGCCGCCCAAAAAGTGTCTTCACCACAGGTGTCTGGTATGGGAACACCACACAAGCAGAAAGGAAGGCACAGCAACAAGTCATAAAGACTAGAGTGGACAAAACCTCCTTCCATGGACTCAATGTATGAACAGCCCTGTTAAAGGAGAGCAGCTGGAATTATCAAGAACTCACTCCATCCAGCCCAATCTCTTATAAGACACAACAATGTTTGTCTNGCACATGTCCTTGAAAAGCGGGCTGTGGGAATCCATTCTCCCAGAGTGAGGAGCTGAAGAGCCCCCCCCTCCCCCTCCCCAGAGATTTCTGTGAAGCTTCAGATAACACCCAGCTGCACATCTGCTGAACTTTGTGCTTGTCTGAAATTAATCATAGACCCAATCTCCTTGCCTGCCGTATTTCCTTTGTTATTGTAACTAAATGTGCTCTGATATGGTTTTTACTGAATCACGCGGTGTCTTGAAGACAAAATGTGATTCATCTTTTTTTAATATCAATGCTGTGAATCCCAGTGTTTCTGCTTGTTTTTCCTGCTTTTGACCTTCATCTGGGGACAGATTGGGCCTGGCCGCGCTAAGAGCATATCATGTGTTGAATAAACATGTCGTGTGTTGATAAAACATATCGTGTGTTGATAAAACATGTTGTGTGCTTTGTTTTGCTGCAGCTTTTGCACTCATTCTCTCTTCTGGATGCTGCAACTACATATTTACGTTGTAATTGGTGAAAATTGATGCAATGTTAATAAACCTTCTTGATTCTTGATTCTTGATTCTTGATAGTTTCTTTAAGGTTTCCATACCACTTCTGAAGGATCCAAATCCTTTGTCCTGAGGGTGGAGATAATCCTGTTAATGTTTTTATGAGCAACTTTCTTTTTGTTGACGTCGTCCTTTCAGAAATGTGTAGGCGTGTTCTGAGTCGAACCTTTAATCCTCCTTTGAACCAACATGTAAGAACCTGACACTCATGGTTGTTTACTCTCTGATAACAATCTTGTTCTTGTTTAAGCATGCATGTTTCCTAGGAATAAACTAACAACTCATCTTTAACAAAACTCTTGACTTGCAAAAAATGGTTTATTCTTTTGACTAGTATTGGCGTATATTGGGGATTACATGATTGCATCATGAAAGACCTCACTCATCCAGCACACTCACTCTTTGCCCCACTCCCCTCAGGACGGAGGTTGAGGAGCATCAAGTGTAGAACCACTAGACTGAGGAACAGCTTCTACCCTGAGGCTGTTAGACTCATGAATAAATAAAAATAAAATAAAAAATAAACACTGCAAAATATCACATCATACTGATGCTGATCTGTTTTCTTGTTGCTGTATTCATCTGTGTTCATCTGTGACCATCTGCTCATACAAACTCATGTTCGTGCTGCTGTGTATTACTAGTTGATGTTTTTCTTAGTTAGTTCTAGATGTTATTACTGTTTTTCTCTTTCATTTGTTGTTGGATGTAACTGGGACCTCGTGTACATAATCTCGTTTTCATCTCATGTACCACATGCGGTGCAAATGACAATAAAGACTCTCTGACTCTGACTCTGACTCTGACATGAGGCTTAATTTAAAACATACTGCTTTTAAACATGCAACAGCTTTGTGATCCTGTACTAAAGTTGTAAAGTTACTAAAATACTAAGATTTTAAAGCAGATTTTTATGCCAAAAGGAGCAAACGTTAAAAATAACTCAACTGGGACAACTGGTATTTAAATGGAGTATTAAAATTACATTGCAGGAACAAAAGTAATGTTTTGATTTATTTATCCACTTATTTTAATGGAGATTCACTGTGTGTGTTTTGTTTGTTTGTTTGTTTGTTTGTTTGTTTGTTTGTTTGTTTGTTTACCCGATGTGACTTTGGCAGTTTGATAACCACAGGTAGTCGTCATCGGTGTTGCTTTCGTGTTCCAGGTGACGCACGCCCACCGGGTCATACGGGGGCGGGACTGACCCTGTTACCATGGAGACAGCGGGGGCACCACTGGTCACAGATGTGGAGGAAAAGCTGGAGCTTACAAGTCTTTCTGGAACTGTAAAAATAAAGATCATTATTGCAATAATATATATTTATACATTAGATCATCTTAAAAATATTTATGTTCATGATTT